>ML800331.1:75048-97514 GCA_009831015.1 Picea engelmannii
GAATTAGTTTCTTGGTGATTGGATTGTAAAGCCTGTAAGCTTTAGATGTTTCACTATATCCAGTGAAAATACATTTCTCACTTTTGTCATCAAGTTTCTTCCTTAATTCAGAAGGTATGTGAGCGTATGCTATGCATCCAAATTTCCTTAGATGCGCTACATTGAGCTTTGTCCCACTCCATGCTTCTTGAGGGACTTTTAGCTTTAGTTTGGTGGTTGGAGATCTATTCAAAAGATAAACTGAGCATGCTACTGCTTCATCCCAAAACCTATTTGACAAACTTTTCTCTTTAAGAAGTGTTCTTGCCATATTCATTATTGTCTGATTTTTCCTTTCAGCCACTCCATTCTGTTGTGGAGTATATATGGCTGCTGTTTGCATGATGATGCCTTGTGATTTGCAAAAAATTGAAAATTCTCTAGAGTTGTATTCTCCTCCTCCATCTGACCTCAGTGCTTTGATATATTTTCCACTCTGTTTTTCAGCTTTTTCTTTGAATTCTTTGAATTTTGCAAAAGTTTCAGACTTGTGTCTGAGAAAATAGATCCATATTTTTCTGTTGAAATCATCAATAAACGTTAGAAAGTAAAAGCTACCACCTATTGACTCTGTTTTCATTGGTCCACATAGGTCAGTGTGAACAAGTTCAAGATATTGTTTGGCTTGATTGGAAGACTGTGGAAAACTAGTTCTCTTATGTTTTCCAAGTATGCAAGACTCACATGGGGGAATTTGTTCTTTAAATATAGGAAGACCTTTGACCATGGAGTTCCTCTGAAGAAGACTTAGACTCTGAAATGGTAGATGTCAAAATCTTGTACGCCAAACCATTTTTTCATTCAGGGTTGATGCACTTTGTGCATATGGTTGACTCAGATTTGCAGTTTTGAGGGTAAGGGGAAACATCCTATTGGGAGTCATATGGATTTTAGAAATTAATTTTCTGCTTGGGATTTTGTCATATATCTTGCAAGATGCTCCCTCAAAAAGTACCTTATAGCCATGTTCAATGAGCTGTCGTACACTTAGCAAATTATGTTTCAGATCTGGGACATGATAGACATTGTTTATGTCTTTCTTTACATTCTGTTTAGTAAGAATAGGAACAATTCCTTTTCCTTGAACTTTGACTAAATAATCATTTCCAAGTGTAATATCAGATGAGATCAAATAATCAATGCATGAAATTAAATCTTTGTTACCTGTCATGTGATTGCTACATCCACTATCCAGCAACCAAAGATCTTTAGGTTGTTGTTCAGTTTTGTGGCATGAAAGAAACATACCTCCTGAGTTTTCTGTCGTGTGATTTGACACATGTGCTCTGCCCGAGAGCTGATTTTCTTGCTTCCTCTTGCATTCAGATTCATAGTGCCCATACTTCTTGCAGTAATAGCATTGTATGCTTGATTTCTCATTTGATCTTCTCCCTCTGCCTCTTTGAGGCTGGAAATTTGGATGTTGATTTTGTTGTTGTTTCCTTTGACTTTGGAAATTTTGATTCGGATATTGTTGTTTGTTACCTCCACTGGAGTGAGGGTTACTTTGATTGCTCCCTCTTCCTTGGTGACCTCTGCTTCTTCCTCTGCCTTTCCCTTTGCTGAAGGATAATTGAGTTTTGAAAGCATTGGAGATTGACTCATCTGTGAGATGCAGTTTGGTCTCATGTGTCACCAGAGAACCAATTAATTCATTTGTTGAAAAACTTGACAGATCCTTGGATTCAAGGATTGGTGTTACAACCATTTCAAATTTATTTGGTAAACTTCTGAGGATTTTCTCAACAATGCGTTGATCAGTGATGGTTTCACCAGTCAGTCTGATCTGGTTCACGATGCCCATGACTTTGGTCATGAACTGATCCACATTTTCAGACTTTGTCATCCTTAGAGTCTCGAATTGCGTCCTCAAGGTCTACAATTTAACTGTTTTGACCCTTTCATTTCCTTGGTAGGAAGATTTAAGGATGTCCCAGGCCTGTTTTGAAGTACCAGCACCTGTGATTTTTGAGAAGATTGAATCATCCATAGAATTTTGAATCCAAAATTTAGCTTTATTTTCTTTGTTCCTCTATGTTGCCTGAGCAATTCTCTGCGGATTTGTCATAGCAGAAAGGGCTGCTGGATCTGGTTCCACATATCCAAGATCCACTGGTTCCCAAAACTCTTGTTCTTGCAAGAAAGATTTCATCCGAAGATACCAGAACTCATAGTTATTTCCAAGAAGAATCGGACCCTAAGTTGGTTCTAAATTGCTAGACGACGCCATTTTTTTTTTTTTTTAAATTGAACAAAACAGAAAGAAAAATTCTTACTTACTTGTCTCCTGCGTGTAATTTGCAGTGACTTCGAAACTCTGCATTCAAGATTTCACGATTTTTTGGCTTCGCGATTCTGACGTCGGGACTTCGTTATATGAGTCCTCCGATCTCTTGTCTCGCCAACCAATAATTGCTGAAACGCCGATTTGCCGATGGGAGCTTATTGGCCTTGAATTTGGCCTTAGTCACTGTGAAATGTGACCATGCGCCTTGATGTTAAAGCACTACGGTCTTTTCTGGTTCCCTGTCTTTCAAATTGCCGAAATGCGAAATATGCCTTTGGACAATTCAACGGTTCAGATCTTCCTGTGATCCGACGGTCCAGATCTTATGACCAGAACTCATAAGACCGCAGTCAAACCTCTTATCGGGATTTGGGGTTTCGAAGGTCGAAATGTATTGGACCTCTTTTCCACGGAATCCCCGATTTCTCGATTCTTAATTTCACGATGGATGACCTTTCCTTTCGAGAAATTTCTCGATTTCTTTGATCTCCACCACGCGTCTTCCTATATTGGACGGTCCTGAATTATCCTCGCGAATTCGTGATTTGATATGTTCCAGACGTCTCTTCTCCAGGATCCGCGAAACACCAAACCCCAGTGTGTCGATTGGTTCTCCCAATCTCGCCCACGTGTCTCCTCAAAATGGACAACTCCGATCATTTACGGGGTTTTCACCATAAAGAAACCCGATCCCTTGTCCTCAGGATTCACGATTTACCAAATCCCGATGTGCCGATGGACTCTCCCCTTTCGGGACTTTTTCGGCGCCCTCGGATTTACGCCACGCGTCCCCTCAAGATGGACGATCCTCGTCGTTTCGCGATTTCGCGACTTGCGAATCCAGATTCCCTGTCAACTGAGAACCCCGATTGTCAAGATGTCAATGGTTTCCTCGATGTCCACCACATGTCCAAGCAAATGGACGGCTGTGATCTTATCACTATTTGGTGAATCGCGATTTCGCGACTTTCGCCGTGGAGTGTCTTTTGTCAACAAGACCTCCGATATCCCGAACTCCGAAATGTCGATGGAGTGATGGCTTGGATCTGCTGCCACCTGTCCTCTGAGATGGATGGCTCACAATCCTCTCGAGATTTTGCGATACGTGATGTCGGGATTTTTCGTATCGGAGTTTTGGAGAGTAGTCTCCTTTGCTCGTCCAACTCCCGATCCCCGATTTTGCGATGGGATAATATCGACGGCTCACGATCTTTCTCGATTCAACGGTCCATAATGACTCGTGATTTCGCGATTCGTGAATTCTTACGACAATCTTCTGACCTTTACACCTTGCGAGTTAGCGAAATGCCGAGATCTCGCCATGTGTCTCTTGATGGACGATCCAAATGATGTCGAGATTTCGCGACTTCACAAGTCGAAATTTCTCCTGTGCACTTCAGAGGACTAAACCTTGTGCACTTTCTCACTGATCCAACGGCTGTCGGGCCTCTGCACAAGATCTAACGGCTGAAATTCTTTCGCCTTTTCCGCGCTCTCTTTGTCCCTTCTGAACTGGTTTACCACTCTGGATCCGTTCGCAGGACGAATCTTACGGCCTCAATGGCTGTTCTTTTCACATGAGATGCGTTCTTTGCTCCTTAGACGCGATCTTTGCAGAATTTGAAGGAATTTTCTCCTGTGGAAGAAAAATTTGTGAATCTTTCAAAAATTTTAAAGAATTTCACAAGATCTTTGTTTTCTACTGCAATCTTTGACAGATTTGAGCGATTTCCGAGAATCTTTAAACGATTCTACCTTTTGCAGGAATCTTTAACGATTTTGAATGAATTCTTTGAAATCTTCAACGTTTTTGTATTCTGAAGCTCTTCTTCGTGAATTCTTTGATGATTCTTGAAAAATGTACAAGAATCTTTAAAGTTTCTTCTCCTTCAATCTCTTCATCCTCTATCTTTCGAGCCTTGTACGCTCTGCGACCTTGCGTGATCTTCTTACGCTGATCTTTTGAGCGTATGAGTGGACAACTTCCTCATGGAAGTTTCCTGCAAGGATCTTTCGAGAGTATAATGGACAGCTCTCCAAGCCTTGTGAAAATTTTGTGTCAAAATGCTCTCTAGGTCCGTGAAGCTCTGCGCTGTGAGGATCATGTTGCTCTCCAGCCTGTTTGAATAGGCTTACTACTGTAGCTCTGATACCATGATAAATTGAGAAGAAAGAAATGCAGAGATAAATAATAGAACAAAAAATAGTATATTAGAATATATGAAGAAGAGTACAATGAGAAGTAAGTCTGAAAAAGTTACTATGTAATGGGAGATGGCTGAGCTAAATAGGCTCAAGCAAAACAAGAATAGAAAGTACAGCTGGCAAGGACAGCTCACAGTGTACAGTCAGCCTGTTGAGGTTACATTATATTTAACACTCTGGAACATGAAAATGATTGCGTAAGTCTTTTTTTTAATGTGAACTGTTGGTGTTTGTATGTGAAATAACAATGAGCTTATCTTCGTGGCGTTTTCTAAAATATTGGATTAAAATCTCTTTTATGGATTTCAGGATTTTTGTAGATGAAATTCCAATCAGAGTTTTCAATAATAGCCTAGACTTGGGTGTGAGATATCCCTTCAATCAGCCGATGAAGGTGTACTCAAGCCTCTGGAATGCTGACGATTGGGCTACGAGAGCGGGACTCGAGAAGACAGATTGGAGCAAGGAACCCTTCGTTGCAGCATACAAGGGATTCCATATCGATGGTTGCGAGGCCTTTGTAGCTCAGTCGATTTGTACTACTCAGGGTCGTCATTGGTGGGATCAGAAGGCTTTCGATGACCTTGATGGAATGCAATGGAGAAAACTGAAGGAGGTTTGTGACAAGTACACCATCTACAACTACTTCTCTAACAGATTGAGATATCCTACAATGTCTCCAGAGTGTACCAGAGACAGGGATGCCTAAACAAATTTAACTTTTCTGTATATTATTATGATTCCAATTGATCCAATAATATTCTATAGTCTTCTATTCTTATCATTCTTTTCTCGATGATCGATCTTATCATTCATTTTGTTTGGGTGGTCTATTGCAACAAATTGTTTATTACAGTGCTCATAAGCAGTGGATTTGTACTCTTTGTACAGATTCTATTGACAACATGGAAAATAAAGTGTGTACTATTTTTCTACTTGGAGATGTGATCTATTTGAGTTGGCATGAATGTGAGTCTAATTTGGATGAAGTTTCAGATCTGTATGCTCTGCTATTTTGGGTTCAATTCGACACATTAAGGTAGTAACCATAGTCTTTGATAAAGCTAGTGGATTTTGTAAGAACAATGTGTTCGTCAACCCTAGCCATGTTTATATTTAATTTTGTTGCATTTACATATTTTACAATCTAATATACTAAGATTTTACAATGACATATACTAAGATTTTATCATGAAATGTGTCTCAAGATTTGTATGCCTTAAATCCCTAATACTAATATCACTCTTCAATGACAAATACTAAGATTTTATCATCACTTCTGCATGAATCCTTGGCATTGTTTGTGATTTTTGTTTTCTCTGTACATCATTACACCAACACAATTCTTTGTTAAGTCAAACCCCTTTAGCATGACCAATACATTCATCTTCAATGCACTGATTTTTTTATCAATATGATTCCGTTAAATTGGTACAAACTAAGTATATAGATAAGAAGAGAGTATAGATTGTGAACTTAGTGAAACCTCTTAACAATTTACAAATTGGCACAAACTAAGTATTACAAATTGGCACAAACTGAGTATAGATAAGAAGATGGAACAGATTGTGAACTTAGTGAAACTAAGTCACATAAGAGTAAAAGGGTTGACCAAAAATGTGATTAAATTTGATCATGAAAATCAAGGCATTTCACCATCTATTCTAATTTCAACCAAGGCAACAAACCCAAACCACTTTGACTTCTGGGATCAAGGAATTTCAAAGCAAGGCAACACAACCATGCCGATTTGACTTTGGGATCAAGGAGTTGATTAGCACAACGTTGAACATTAAGTTACACACCCATTATAGGTTTGATCATTTGACCAAGGTATATAAGTATATCTATATGATACATTCGTGTAAATCTTTTTTGTGAGATAGATTCTCTATTATGGTTCACTTGTTTACAGGAGGGTTTTGGTGGTGGGTTGATATTTTTAGTTTCACAAAATTATTTTTCATAAGTATGATTTCTTCTCAAATTTGTGTATTGTATCATAAATTTAAGGGTTGGTGTAAGTTAATGCTTTCCTGTTATGACATTTTAGTTGTAATGGAAGTACAGAGACATAGTAGAATATGACAAGTACAACTTAATAGAATATGTTAAAGAAAAATGAAATGTAAGAAATCAAATTAGTTATAATTTTATTTATGGAAAATTTGTATAACTTAAGTAAAATTATATTCACTCATACATTATTTTTAATAATAAAATTTATTAAAACAAAATTGCACAATTGTTTGAGTGTGTAGGTCTTATATTGCTTTAGTAAAACTCTAAAAAAATCAATATTCTTGAACTTGGGTGGGGAGGATAACAATCCTTCCTCCCAACCACCCAAGCTAAAGTGAATTCAATTTCAAATATATGGAATATGCATATAGATCTCTATAAGTGAATTCAATTTCACTTATGTGTGCAACATATTTCACTTAGAGTCTTGTTAATCAAAGTATGCAACATATTAAACATTTTTTCAATTCCTTCCATTTTGAACTGCTTCAAATATGCCTAATGTGCAAAATAGGAAGCCTCCTTTTAAACCCCTAAAAAAAAACAATATAAATCAATCCACATAGAAAGATCCTAACGACTCCTTATTCAATTTCAAGTGGATCTAGAAGTGGAAAAAAACTTTGACTCAGTTACAATTCTTCTTTTAGCTCCCGTTACAAAATATGCAAAATATAAACAACCTTATTACTTATTTGTCCTTTTACAACTTTAAACAAAGTTCCTATGTCGCCTTTTACAAATCTTCAAGTGAAATTTTTCTTATAAATCGTTTACAATATTCATAAATAAAACGTAATACCATGCATGCTCGTTGAGTTAAAAAACACTCCATTTAATTATTTCTGGACATAGTGTTCATAGTACTTCAAGAATAATTCTGGATGATTGAAGGCCCTTACAACCTCACTTTGTTAACTTTACAATCTTTGTTTTTCCATTCATAATCATTACAATCATATCAAACATGTGGAGAACAATTTATTCAAAAATTTAGGGTTTAACCGAGTTTGGAAGAGAGCCTTGGTTGTGTCTACACTGCGCGAAGGCATTTACAGGTCAAGAGTGGTCGAGTCATCCGTCCTTATTTCAAACATCACTGCATCCCATTATTTCAACAACAAATACGTCAGGTCGGTTGTCCAGTTGTGGAAGCCATTTACTTGTGAGTCCTACCACAGTTCAAAATGTTGCTCTATCTCTTGGTTCAGAAAAAGAGAGAAGAACAATTATTAAATTCTAACAAGGTCAAAAGTATTCAATCGTATTTCTCTGTAGTAAATTTAACTCCTCGAAAAAACCTAAAGGACACAATCAAAAGAACCWCTTTTCCTCAATYCAAAAAGATAAAATTCATCAAGGTATGTAAATATTTCGAGGAAAGTAGAATTTTTAAGGAAAATACCCTAATTACATTCTTAACTAGTTAGTTAGTTTACCGTTATAGGAGTTGRTAACTTACTCTGTAAGTGTAACTATACATGTTCATATTAATAGAATACACATCAATAGTATAGTGTTTTGCATCAARWTTATCTCTGCTTAATATTTTAATATTTTCATGGTACCAGAACGGGTCTGAGCTTCACTCCATCACTGGAGAGCCCAAGATCCAAGAATATGGAAGTCGCTCCATTAAAAAACTGTCACCGTATAGCAGAGGAAGAGACTGCCGCTGTTTGCTGTGAGAGAGTGTTGTTTTCCGTGAGAGACTGCTGCTATTTGTCGTTAGAAAGTTGTGTCTGCAAGGAATATCGCACACCGAGGAAGGTTCCCATGAGATGAAGGCCGACAAAGGTTTGTTGTGCCGAGCTAGTTTGAGTTGAGCCCGAGGAGAGGGCGTGAAGGATCTGGGTGGAAGAACCATTGTGGAGATTGACGAATGACCTTGGAGTCACTGCTGTAAAGAAATTTCAAGCCATGTAAAAAAGACAGTGAAATAAAGAAAGTAAACCTCCGTGAAAGAGAAGTGAATGAAGGTACCTTATTTTTTCGTATTTTTTTTTGGGTAAATAATTTATAAATATTAAAATAAAAACAAAGATTGACTTTTGAAGGATATATTATTGGAAAATTCTTGAAGTAGAAAAGGCTGACAAGGACATTATTTCATGAGCTTTTATTTTAATTTTAAAGGAGGCAATATAAAAAGAAGTGAAAAAGATTTGGTCACATAAGTTTCAATGGGAAAGAAAGATTGTCATAGAGATGGAAAAAGGGATGAAATTGGTTCACAAACTTTTGTAATTGTGAGATGATGAGATTTTATTTTCTTGGTAATAATGAAATATTATTTGGAAGTATTGTTAATGGTTTGGAAGTTATTTTTGTATTGAGATTCACGACCTCAATATAAAGGTGAATATGAAAATGTTGTTATTTTGTTAGAATTAGTGACCCTAACAAATGACAGGAGAATATGGAAAACACATGGTGATCAGATTTATTTTTGCATTATTAAGAAAATTTCAAAGATTGAAGCAAGTTCAGTGAATCGAAGAAATAGATTCGAGTTAAAGTTAATATCAGTGAAAGTAGATTTCGGTGAAGAAGAGTCGTCATGAAGCGTTCATTCCCAACATTTTTGTATTCTTCGTCGTCATGAAGCGAATTGTTTGCAAGACAAAATATCGAGGATTCTAGGGAGAAGAAGCCACAAGACAATTCTTCTATTATTGAAGAGAAAGAATTGTTGACGCTGAGCCATTTTATGGACAACTTTTCCGCATTATTGAGCAGTAAAAACTGCATGAAGAAAGTCGCAAAGAAGAAAGATGGGAAACAAAATATAACTAAATTTTTGGTTTTTTCATTCATCAACAAATACATAAGAAATGAATTGTTGTAATTTGAGGGGTGCATGTTCGGTTGTACCCGACACTCTGTTAGACACTCCAGTAAGTTTTTTGATCTAATTATTTTGGTCCCATTTGTAAGAAGTTGTGAGCTTTAATATAGGCAAGCTTTGTTCACCATGTTCTGTAAGCCCTCATTGAATCAAGCCTACATAGGTCAGTATGTGATCATGTAGCATGTATCCTTGGTTTCGAGCAGCATGAAACATTGGCCATGATACATCACAACTATCCCTGGTTTCGAGAGGCTTGAGGTGTTGGCCAGAAGGAATGTGGTATTAAGTCCACTTTGGTAAACAAATGTGGTAATAAGTCCACTTTGGTAAAGGTGTGAGAAATGTGAGATATTAATCTCGAGTCAGGACCAAGTTTTGTTTAAGGGGGAGTGTGAAGTCTATTGCATTATTGCATTGGATGCGGGTGATAGTGATAGTTTTTCCCGGATGTAATTAAGGGGGAGTGTTAAGGAAAATACCTAATTACATCCTTAACTAGTTAGTTAGTTAGTTTACCATTAGAGGAGTTGGTAACTCACTCTGTAACGTCTTGTAACCATATTGTGTAACTATACATGTTCATATTAATAGAATACACAACAATAATGTAATGTGTTGCATCAAATCTATCTCTACTTAATCTTTTCAAGAACCAAGTTTGAGCTGTTGACATAAAAATGATGAAGTTCTGAAATGTGGCTAGACAAATCAAATAAATAAAGTTGAGAAACTATACAAATTTAGCCTAATAAAGCTTCGTCCCTCGACTGAAACCTTGAATTTTAACACTATGCACACAAAATTTTGTATAAGATTGGATCCGAATGCCCTCTCTCCTGGTGAAAATCAGTGTTTCATATATTAGTTCTTTTGTGTCCCAAATTAATTTCATATATTCATTCTTTCCTCTCGCAAAGGAAGCAAAACTCACATGTGCGCTCAACCGAGTTTGCGCGCGGTAAAATGTGCGCTCAACCGAGTTTGCGAGTTAACTTCTATTCATGTCTCCATTTGAGTTAGATCATGAGTTCGTCTCTCACTGTTGTCTTTCAAACTGATTTTGATTTAGGTCGTAACTTAATATTCCACTTTGGTCTTTCAAACTGATTTCAAATTGTAACCAACATATTTTCAAGTTCAGAAGAGCAATATTCCTTCAGGGTTTAAGGAAGGCAACAATAGAATAATTAATCTCACATGAAAGCCTTGGATGGAAGACACAAAGAAGAAGCCATACTGTAATAATCACAGTAGATATTCAATAATAGCATATTCCTACGCGATGGTATAGAGAGAAATCCCATGATTCTTTGTGCCATGAAAGCGCTGCATACATGTCTGAGATTAATCCGTAGAATATTTATTCAAGAGAACAAAATTTCTGAGACCATAAGCTCTATAGCAATGACTCATAAAAATACATTGGTAGCAAGTAACAAATCCCAGCAGAAAGTTGGGCAAAGCCTTGCACGCCTTATGAAAAGCAGTCATATAATTAAGAGAAATGTGTTACCACTCCATCGTTTATGCTACCTAACACAAAAGAAACTGAAATTGCAGGCATAAAAGTATTTTTATTAATTGCATCAAAGCCATGGAATTTTCCTTCTGACCATTCTTTCAAATTCGTGGCATTATCCTCATGGATGGTCCTCAAACTCAAATTGTAGGTTCATTTCCAGGCTGTGCTTATCTGGGTCGAAGACCGAGAGAAGGCCAAGTTGTACGTCTCTTCAAACTCTTTCAACTCCTTGAACTCCTGCACAAACATAGGTATCACATCGCAATGCTCTCCCGCTCACACATAGATATCACATGGCAATGCTCTCATACCACACGATAAAAATGTGGAGCAAGAAAATAGCCCCGAAAGTAAAATAACTAACAAAATTAAGGAGACAAAAAAGGTAGAAAAGGAGCAAGCCAAGTCAATTCAATTTATATGTAATTAAAGGTACATTAATAATATTTATGTAAGTCAATTCATATGTACATCAAAATTCATATGTACATAATAGTTTAAAGATACATTAATAATATTTCAATGGTAAGTTAATAATATATCTCAATGTAATGACCTAAGAACAAGGTCTAGTTAGGATTATTTTTAATAATCTGACCATTAATTTATAAAATTAGATTATTTCATATCAAATATGGAAGATTTTGAATAGACCTCATCCTTGAGTTTATTCGCTATTTTTTATAATTGGGAATCCAATCCCTTCAACACTTCATGTCTTGAGTCATAGAGAAGCTAGGGTCTTGGACCCAACCTTCCATTTCTTTCTGGAGCTGTTATTTAGACAACTTGTTCATCTTCTCCTTGAATTTACCATCCAATTATTCCAACTTGTCTTTGACAACCTCCATGAACTTTGAGCAGCCTCCTTTCTTTCCAACATTTCTTTTCACATTATGCTACCCTGTAGAAATTGGTACCAAGAAGACATGGGTGTCCAAATGAGAGGACTAAGATATACTAGGATACCCCCTTGCTTCCTATAAAGGAGATTGGGACATCAATACTACCTCCCTAAGAATCTCAAACCCAACACCTTCCCCATGCTACCCTGTAGAAATTGGTACCAAGAAGACATGGGTGTCCAAATCAGAATACTAAGATGGACTACTTCCTATAAAGGTGATTGGGACATTAATGATACCTCCCAAGAACCTCAAACCCAACACCTTCCCCACGATGTCCAACCAAAATCCAGCTCGAGATCAAGTTGGTTGGACACCAACCTCACCTATCAGACTAAACAATATCAGGCTAAACAACTTGAGAGCACCAAAAAAAAAAGAAAACCCTTAATAGGAAAAGAGAATTACCATGCTTAGAATTTTTCTTGAAGAGGTACCAAGAAGACATGGGTGTCCAAATCAGAATACTAAGATGGACTACTTCCTTAATGCTACCTCCCAAGAACCTCAAACCCAACACCTTCCCTAGGATGTCCAACCAAAATCCAGCTCGAGATCAAGTTGGTTGGACACCAACCTCACCTATCAATATCAGGCTAAACAACTTGAGAGCACCAAAAAAAAAAGAAAACCCTTAATAGGAAAAGAGAATTACCATGCTTAGAATTTTTCTTGAAGAGACTGCAATGGATATCGGTTTTATGCCCTAAAACTATTCTAAGCCTCTCATTTCATGTTGTCCTTTCCTGTAGTTAATCATCATGCCCCAAAACGGTTACTCCTACTGGTACGCCTCTAGGATTCACCATTCTCCCTTGATATCCTGAGATTGTTGTGATTTTGAACAATTTATGGAGAAGTTCCCATGATCATGAAAAATGTGGCACTTAAATGGAATTTTTTTGTAGTGGAGAGGATGTTGAAAACTCCACTCATTGATTTTGATTTTCACTACCTCTAGAAGCCCCTTCTCCAAGTCCACCTCCACACAGATTCTTACAAAGGAATACATGTTTCCTTTTTGCTTCCCCTGATAAATTTGACCACCCATTTATTTCCCAATGGATCTAATATAGTTCTCTTCCCAAAACAAAAGTGGAAGAAAAGAGAGTATGTGAGTTAGTTCAATTGATCGAACTCTGCTACATTAACTTATCAATTTGGTGTCTCTAGACTTGTGAGATGCAATCAAAGTATATCCATGATTAAAGCTTATCCTATACTATCTAACAAATAATGGAATGAAATCAAATGGATATATGAACTAACACTAAGGACTGCAACTTGTCACTAGACCATGGGACCCTAATGCTATATTTCTTTGAACCACAATATTTCATTACCAACAATGTTCATGTGATTTCTCATGTGCATTTCATTAGATATTAGGTCTTCATAAATTTTAGTCATGTAGTGGTCTAAGCATAAAACTAAATTATTCATTGTTCAGCTACATAAACATAGTTTATGCTTAGCTACAAAAAAAAGAGCAGATATAAATTTAAAGAAATAGATTTAATGAAAAATCATGGGAATGATTCTAAACACTTCAAACCATTAACCTAGATTTTTAGCTGCAATATAATTATAGGCTTTCAATCATATGATTTAATCAAGGTTTATGTAAATGAAGTAAAACAATCTTTATTCAATTAATATTTTTTATGCATTAGTCTTCTTGTGTGTTGCAAATGGAAATCATAAATGAAATGTAACAAATGAAAGGACAAAAATCAAATCCACAAAACTGAGAAATTGAAATGAAATTAAAATAAATAGAAACAAAACACTCCTCACTCAGGGGCCCTAATGACTTGGTGAATGTTGTTGGATAAAGAGTATAGAACTGATCTTATGAAACTAAAACACACAATGTATGCAATTGACAATAACCATATCTCTTATATTAATCTAAGATCAATAATACATAAGTAAAACAATTCAATATCATCTCTAGTGTTGTTTTGAAGGTTCTCACGACTAATATTTATATATCACAAATGGGATCTTGGAGATCCAAAATCTATTGATATTCAAACCAGCCACAATAGTAAATATGGGAAAATTGTTTTTAAAAAATCACCTATATCTCCTAGATATTTCATTTTTTGAGAAATCTACTCGTATTTCGCCTAATCGAGCTCATTTTACATAAAACTTGTGTCCCTAATTTTTGAGATTATCCTTTATAAATCCAAAAATCATGTATGAAGATTACTCCTCATAAATTGATGTTAAATTTGACTAGATATTTGACCACAAGCTAGAGGCTCACATGTGTGACCTGGGTGTGAACTGAAAAACAAAAAACCACGTTGAGGGTCCTAGTGACAAAACCCTTGTCTTGGAATTTCCTTTAGAATTGTGAAACTATGCTAACCATGGAGGTAGGGTACTAGACCTGAACTATGGTGACATGAATCGAACTCATAAAAACTATCATTAATAATAACAAACTTTTAATCCTCTTTAAATTGTTAAAAACAAGGAATAAATGATAATAAACCACTTGAAACTTATAATCTTGTTATGGTATATTCATGGTAATAAATAGGTCAAAGGGTGAAACATGATGATTATAAATGGATGACTCGAGATGGTGAAAATGATGAAAATATGTTGAAATGGTGATCCAACATTTCTCCCATGCCTGAGGGTTGGCATGTCCTCATGCCAATAAACTAGAAAACTATCAAAATTGGTCCATTCACCATCTCTTAGATAGGTAGCAACATATTCAGTCCAAAATGTATCCTCCTTTGTTTGGAAATTTTTTTTATTATCCGGAGGGAATGGGAAAATGTTTTATTATCCAAAGGGAATGAGTTAGATTTCTGCTATCCCTTCAAGAAATCATGTTTAGTGTTGACATATATAGCCAAGATAACGAGAATGTTCAAAATATGTTTTTATCTTTTTAACCTTCCAAATCAACGGACTTTGTTTACTTGGTGGACTAATTGAGTTTTGGACTATTGATTGCATGTAGGATATCGGGGAAAGATAGAACTCTCAAAGTATGGTAATGTAGGATGGTACTAACTTAAGGCTGAAATAACACTTAGTGAGAGGAAAGGGAGTTATGTAACATGATAAAAGTGAATAAAAGGTTTGAGGATGAGAGGAAAATATTTTGGAAGATGGTGAATACCAAATTATTATAAAATCATTAAATCACAAAATTAATAAAATCATAGCATACGATGGAACATAGGAATCAAATAGTTGTTATCATAATTTCCACATTTTCAACAAACATTAAAGGCTTAAATTGGATTGAACCTTAAGCTGAAAATCTGGATTGGCATTTACAAAATGATGCATGCTGGGATTTAGTCAAAGCAAAAAATTGAAACTTGAGAATCAGGTGTTTTGAACCATACCAATGTTGTTGCTTACTATGAGTGCTTGAACATTCTTTGGGTTGGAACTCAGAAACCCTCTCAAAGTGATGAACAAGAGGACATGATCTGATATGACCCCCCATGCCTAAGAGTTTCCATGTCTTCATTCCAATAAAGGTGACAAGTTCACAATTCAACTATCTCAACAATACGTGGCAACAAAAAATGTAGTAGATGATCGATATTCTAATCCACACTAATTTTTTTTACTTGATTGGTTTAGCATACTTTGTATGATAGTCAAAAATAGCAAATTTAAGTATAATAGAGTTAAGTACAAGGTGTAAGGTCCACACGTATAAGCCTTAGTCAATGAAGTATTTTCCATAAACCGACCTTTTAACCAAACTATAGTCTTCATAGTTTCCTCCACATGCAGGGACAAGACGTTGTGTCAAGTAAGTAACCTCAGTAAGCTATGAACTAGCTTCCTAAGTGCATGAAGTTTAAAAGTCAATCTCAAAATGTAGAAAAACTTCAAGCTATCATGGGAGTTCCCACACAATGAAAAGTCCATCACATGAAATTCTAGACAACCCAAGCAAGAAGCCTCCTCCATGAATCAAATCCAAGCACTCAAACAAGGAATTAAAAGGATGAAATCCAAATTATTATAAAATCATGCCTTCTAACTGATCTTCAATTGTAGTCATAAGATCATTGGCTTATACTACTGAAATGTACTCACTTATGAATGAGATGAAAACAAATGTTTTTACCTCATTTCTAACAATGCTTGATAGGTTGAGTATACTATGTATGGTAGTAAAAAATATGAGCATAGTAGGGTGAATATACTGATGTGGGAAAGACATATGTTTAGAAAAATGAGTTTTCATCCTCTTTGGCCTTGCTTTTAAACACCTACAAAATATTTTTGTTGTACCTTTACATATGCATACTTGTACTTGAAAATTGTTGAGTGGAACATTGTATACTTTGTTCTAAATCAAGGGTAAAATTTATTGGGAATACTATTTCAAATCAACAATCAGTAATAAAAAAAATTACCTTAGTCTACTGATAAATTTGGAGGATGGTTGTTGCTGAAAACATGTTGGAACAATGTCTTGAATGTTGGTTGTATACTGGAAAAGATACTCCATGCAAGGAAAATTAATTAGGAGCTATCTGTTATCTTTTATTTTCAATTTATAAGTGTGCATATCTAAAGTATCAAGGGGGTAACTCATTACCGTTATGCCATCATACTCAGATTCATACTAGACTACTATATTCTCTACCCATTGTATTTTCAAATGAGCCTTCCTTCAGTAAATGAATAGTATGTCATGTGCTTGAATCCATCATATCTACCAACTCATAAAATAATGTGCCAATGATTTCTTTCAACAAGATAAACATCATGTTGGATTCTTATATTCATACTAGATCACAATATATCAATAATGGAGAGAGTATAGAGTGAAAGGAAAGGTGTTAATGGAGTAGAATGATGACATAAGGGTTCAATATTGAAGAGTAAATGTGTAAGAGTGCTAATTTACAAAGTGAAAAAATATGGAATGAAATTATGACGAAGGATAATTTTCAAGCTTAAGTAGTTGCTTTTCATAATTTCCTACATTTTTAACAAATAAAAAAGTCTTAAAATTGGTTTTACCTTAAGTTTTACCTCCATAAAGACCTGGACTGGTACTGTGTGCTAAAGTAGGATTTATAGAAGAAAATATGATTTGAAGATGATGTGTACTGAGTAAAAAAAGTACTACAATTTTGAGGATAAACAAAGAAAATGTTGATTGTAAGTGTTGATCCAAACTACTCGTGATTTTGAAAACAGTTCCTACAGAAAATATAGAGATGACATAAAATTTATTTTTGGAAACATGCCCATACATCCCTTATTGTGCATAATTTTCTTTTGCATGTGATAATCAAATTGTTATATTCTCCTCAAAACCCATGTCTTAGAATTCTTTAATTTAGCCTCATCTGCTTGAAAATGATGTGCAAGGGTCATCCTTGAAAATAATCTTCTACAGGAAATTTGGTAGCTACAATACTTTATAGAGAAATTTTCTTAGCCACCAAAAATATATGTAGCTATAGAAAGTCTAAAAACTACAAAAATTAACTTGGTGTAAACACCTTCATACGAAAAAGTAACCTATGATGTTGTGCAACTATCCTCTGCAATATTTGTTTGAAAGAAATCTTGTTGTTGAGGGAAACATCAAATTCTAGAATATAGAAATGCTTGAAATTTTGTTGTTCCAATGTACCTCTCTATTGTCACGATGATTTGAAAATCATGAGTAGAAGATGAGTACTAGGTGATTGGATTCTTGGGCCAAAAAAAGTATACTAAAGACTGTCTGAACAAGATGGAACTAAATATGCTATGAACAATTGAAAAATTGAAGTGTTGCGATAATTTTGGACAATTTTCTATAGGAAATATTAATAGAGTGAAATCCACCCGAATCTAGAACCATTGAAGGACACCAACAACTCTATTCTCTCTCTCCCCCGCAATGAGAATAATGCATGTCCTCATGCATCCCTCTGATATTTGATATTTTATTTTATATCTCAATTTTCTTTTTATTGATCACATTTATCAAATGTATCAAATAAAAAATATTGTTGGAACCAATGCTAAATAACAACCATGAATACTACTAGAGGGAACCAGAAATTCTGTTATAGGGAATAGGGAAAGATACTACAACAAAAATGACATTCACTTTTTATTTGCAAAATGTGGAAAACGTTGCAATTGTTGATACTATTAAACCATATAGTATTCATCAAAACCTGAATCTGTGGTACAATTATTACCATGTGAATGAATGTGTTGAAATCAAGCATAGGAAGACACTGTTGGATTTCCGACCATTAATGTATGCCATTAACAAATACGAGACTACTCACTATTGATGTCAATGAGCATCAAGGTACCTTAATGCATCATGTTAGACATGAATGAATGTGTTGGAGTCGAGTAACCTGCAAGATCTAATAGTTGGGAGGCATTAATGCATCCCCACTACTATCAACGAGGAAACTTGTCATCGAAGCATACAAGTTCCAAGGCATTATAAATATCTCTTGATGTTGATCCCAGATATAGTGTTGAATTCGATGGGACAATATCTACTGGAAGGAATGCCTTGAGGAATTCCACCTTATCCAATACGAGCATAGAATTTTTTTTATTGGAAGAACCATAATATAAGATTGAACTAACATTTAGAAATTTATTGAGAAATTTTCATGCGAGTTGCCTGGTTTTCAAGGAGAATCCATGTCCAATTGTGCCAATAACTTGGTTTTCACAACGAGACTTATTTTTATCTTTAGTATTTTATTTATTTATTCATCTACACTATCCTACATGGAAAAAGAAAGCATTTTCTCAAGTGTAAGAGTATTTCCAATGTATCCATGCGCGTAACAGGATTACAAACATACTCATATTCCAATTTGAAAACTATACTTTGATAAATACTAGAACATGAGGGACCCATTTCTCTAATTGATATGATGTCAAGAATTGTTGAAAAATAGAGTGGTGCTTCAGTCTGATGGTTGTTTGGAACCAAAGTTCAATGTAATCATGATGCCCTTGGTTTACTTGTTCATTAGCACTAGTTTGTATGTCCTCATTTTTCATTCCATGCAAATATTTTGGTATTTGTGGATTGGTTTCTTGAATGCATAATGAATCTGATGGTAGGTATGGTATAAATTCCTCATTCTCAGGTTCTTCTCTCTTCTCTTAGTCAAATGCTTTCCATGGCTCTTTGGTCTCTTCTATGTCTTCTTGATGTTTCTCATGGAATTATTTCTCTTCTATCACTTCCCGAGACACCGATATGTTCTTGATTGTTATTAGGATTCACTCTTGCTGAGATGTAAAGATGTTTCCAACTGCTGTCAAGATTTGAGAGATATCTTGGAGTATAATTTCCTTCTTTACTCAAAAAATTATTGAACATATTTAAATTCTTCTTGCTAGTCGAGACCTCCTTCTCACAAATGGACTATTGTATGGAGGTTCTTACAACACCCAAAAAATAATTGAAACTTTTCTACTTTTGAATGAAATTTACAAAAAAATGAAACACGCTACGTTTTTAATACCTCATGCTACTAAGACCGTGTTATCACCAAGTTATCATTGACATAAGGTTAATCATGGAAACACATTGTACTAACATGATGAGGTCTAAGAGAAACTAACTAAAGTGAATGTGTCGAGTTGTTACACTAAAAATTTTTGTGGTGAGTTCATATTTATGTCTTACCATTTCTCCTCCTCCAAGTTGTAAATGTCGAAACAACAAAAAAACAAGAAAAACTAAGCTACACATGCTCTATCTAATCCCTTTAGCATCTCCCCAACAATGGTGCCAAAAATGTGAGTCGGTTCAATTGATTGAACTCTTCTACATTAAGTTATCAATCTGGTCTCCGTAGACTTGTTAGATGCAAGTAAATTATATGCAAGATTATAACCTATCCTATCCTATCTAAGAAATGATGGAATGAAATGAAATGACTGTATGAAATAACACTAAGGACTGTAACTTGTCACTGCACTGTGGGACTCTAATGCTATATGTAATAGAACCACAATCTTTCATTACCGACAATGTTCATGTGATTTCTTGTGTGTAGCTTATTATGTATTAGGTCTTCAACAGGTTTAGTCCTATACCGGTCTAAGAATAAAACCAAACTGCTCACTGTTCAACTACGGAAACGAAGTTTCTTCTTAGCTACAAAAAACATAGTTTTTTCTTAGCTACAAAAAATAGTCTAGCAAATGTAAATTTAAAGAAATAGATTTAGTGAAAAAGAACTTGACTGATTATAAACATTTGAAATCATTAATCTACTTGATTTTTAGTTTCAATACAATTACATTCTTTCAATCATATGATTTAATGAAGGTTTCTATAATTGAAATAAAACAATGTTTATTCAATTAATATTTTTTGTGCGTTAGTCTTCCTATGTGTTATAAATGGAAATCGTAAATGAAATGTAAGAAATGAAAGAACATAAATAAAATCCACGCAATTGAGAAATTGAAATGAAACTAATATAAATAGAAACAATGCACTCCTCACTTAGGAGGCTCTCATGGCTGGTTGAACAATTCCGAAGAAAAACTATAGAACTAAAATTATGAAACTAAAACACATAGCACATGTAATTGATAGTAACTAGAGCTCTTATATGAATCTCAGATTAGTGATACTGAAATAAAATAATTCAATATCATCTCTAGTGTTGTCTTGAAGGTTCTCACAATTGATATTTATATATTATAAATGGGATCTTGGAGATCCAAAACCTATGGATTCTCAAACTGGCGAGAACAATAAATTTAGGAAAAAACATTTTAGAAAATCGTCCATATCTCCTGTATCTTTCATTTTTTTAGAAAAAATTGTTTGAATTATGCCTAATCGAGAGTTAGTTCTACACAAAACCCATGTCCCCAATTTTCGCGATTCTCCTTTATCAATCTAAAATTCGCGTCTGGAGATTGTTGCCTTAAAATTGTTGTTAAATTTGACTAGATCTTTGACCACGAGCTAGAAGCTAACATGTGTGACATGGGTGTGAACTAAAAAACACTACCATGTTGAGGATCCTAGTACCATGTTGAGGATCCTAGTGACAAAATCCTTCTCTTGGAATTTCCTTTAAAATTGTGCAAGTATTAGTAAGAACCAACTTTTAATCCTCTTTAACTTGTTAAAAATAAGGAAATAAATGATAATAAACCACTTGAGACTTATAAGCTTGCTACAATATATTCATGGTAATAAATGGGTGAAAGGGTGAAACTAGATAATTATAAAGGGACGAATGGTGAAAATAATGAAAAGATGTCAAAATGCCAATCCAACATAGTCTTACCCACACTGGAGTGCAAAGATTTTGGAGTGCAAAGATTTTGTCTTCTGGATTGATGTCTAGAAACCATGGGAGACAATCATTCCCCTAAAACCCATAAAATATGGACTTGAGTGGAATATTAAATCCCTCTCCTATTTATTGATGTCTAGAAACCATGGGAGACAATCATTCCCCTAAAACCCATAAAAAAAACCCATAAAATATGGACTTGAGTGGAATATTAAATCCCTCTCCTATTTATTGATGAAAGTAAAAATGAAATAACCCCGACCTACAACAAAAAGTTCTTATCTTACCTTTGATTATAGGGCACTAATGCTCAACAACCCAGGATTCCACGGCCTTTGGACTTGGCCATAACCCACTAAACTTTCCCACCAGAGAGCGTTCACCAAAAACGATCACGCATCTTCAAAGTTTCGGAGATGAGAACTCCTGGAATATCTTCTGATTGTTTGACAAATCGGATGGATTTAGGCGAGTTTCTGTTTCGGGGGTCCAAATACTGGACCAAAGGACAAAATGCCTCTATTTCATCATCGGTTTCAGCGAGTCCATCTTTGCAAATCGTTTCGACGAGGCTTGCAAATTCGATAGAGAGCGACTTGGATCCGACGAATTCCTTCACTCGAAGCACACAATGCGACATCAACCTTCTAGTGCAGGAGACACTTATGGTGCACGAGGTGGCGGAGGCTAGGGTAAAGCCTATCTAGAGAGGAGGGCATGTGATCTTGGTGCTCCCTATAAGCATATAGGTATTATGTACATAATAAGAATTGATTTAAAAATGAAAGCATGAAACCTATAAAATCAAATCTATAAAAATATCACTAAATTATTTTATTGCTTTCCATCCCTACAAAACCCTCTGCATCTCTCCCACAGATTCATACTTTCAGGTTTCAAATGCTCTCAGCTGCTGCTTTACCAATACTCTATTGCAGTTGGTAAGTTTAAACGAGTAGCCATTTGTTCTTTAGTAAGCTCTGTCGTCCTGCCTGAAGCGTTCCTGTACTTCTCATGGAAGTTCACATTTCCATCAGTTCCACGCACTCTTTGCTCCATTACAAAACCTAATGTTTCACACAAACTGTTGTTGCATTTTTTCAGCAGATTAGTGAATATGGTGTTCAAGATATTGCTAATTTTCATGGCGCTAGTGGCATTGCCAGCTGCAATGGCTGCCGCACTTCGTAAGCCGGTGGACGTGCAATTTCAAAAGAACTATGCGCCTACTTGGGCTTCTGATCATATCAAGGAAATCAATGGCGGAAATGAGGTTCAACTTACTCTGGACAAATCGACAGGTAATGCCTATATTCCTCTA
>ML800331.1:121560-135021 GCA_009831015.1 Picea engelmannii
TTCCCTCAGGTTGTAGCCTAAGAAACTAGGGGGTTGGAGCCTCCTTCTAGTTGCAGCTAGAAAACAAAGGAAGTTGGTGCTTCCAATGAATGTAATTCTTCAAGACATATAAGAAAAAACATTCTGTGGTTTTCTCCCGATTTTGGTTTCCACGTAAAACACTGGTGTACTGTGTATTTGTGTGATTGTTTATTTCTTACTGCTCATTATTGGATAATAATTCTACATTGATATAAAATTTGAAGAAAAAGGATTATAACTACGCTATTACTGATTCACCCCGCCTCTCAGTAATCCAACAATTATTACTACAGATAAAAATAACAACCATGAATCCAGAAACTCTGCTATAGGGAAATATACTGCAACAAAAGTGACATCCCCTTTTTATTTGAAAAATGTGGAAAATGTTGCAATTGTTGATACTATCAAACCATATAGTCTTCATCAAAACTTGAATCTGTGGTACAATTATTACCATGCGAATGAATGTGTTGAGTCAAGCATAGGAAGAAACTGTTGGATTGCCACCATTAATGTATGACATTAACAACCGCGAGAATACTCACTATTGGTGTCAATGAACATCAAGGTCCCTTAATGCATCATGTAAGAGATGAATGAATGTGTTGGATTCGATTAACCTGCAAGATCTAATAGTTGAGAGGCATTAATGCATCCCCACTGCTATCAATGAGGAAACTTGTCATTGAGACATACAAGTTCCAAGGAATTATAAATATCTCTTGATGTTGATCCGAGATATAGTGTTGAAGTCGATAGGACAAGGCCTACTGGAAGGAAGGCCTTAAGGAATTCCATTTCATCTAGTACTTGCATAGAAAAAAAATTATTAGAAGAACCATAATACAAGATTAAACTAACATGTAGAAATTTTTTGAGAATTTTTTTGTGCCAATTGTCTAGTTTTCAAGCAAAAATCATGTCCAATTGCGCCAATAACTTGGTTTTCAAAACCAGACTTATTTTTATCTTTACTATTTTATTTATTTATTTATTCATCTACACTATCCTACTTTACTTGGAAAAAGAAAGAATTTTCTCAAGTGTAGGAGTATTTTCAATGTAGCCATGTGAGTAACATGATTACAAATATACTCATATTCCAATTTGAAAAATATATGTTGATCAATACCAGAACATGAGGGACAAGTTTCTCTAATTGATATGATTTCAAGAGTTGTTGAAAAATAGAGTGGTGCTTCAGTCTAATGGCTTTCTGGAACCAAAGTTCAATGTAGTCATGATGCCCTTGGTTTACTTGTTCATTAGCACTAGTTTGTATGTTCTCATTTGTCATGTTATGAAAATATTTTGGTATTTGCAGATTGGTTTCTTGAATGCACAATGAATCTGATGGCAGACATGGTATAAATTCTTCATTCCCAGGTTCTTCTGCCTTCTCTTCATAAAATTCTTTCCATATATCTTTGGTTTCTTCTAGGTCTTCTTCATGTTTCTCATGGAATTATTTCTCTTCTATCACTTCCCGAGACACATATATGTTCCTAATTGTTATTAGGATTCACTCATGTTGAGATGTAGAGATGTTTCCAACTACCGTCACGATTTGAGAGATTTCTTGGAGTATAATTTCCTTCTTTACTCAAAAAATTCTTGAACATATTTAAATTCTTCCTACTAGTATAGAACTCCTTCTCACAAATGGATTATTGTATGGAGGTTCTCACAACACCCAAAAAATAATTGAAATTTTTCTACTTTTGAATGAAATCTACAGAAAAATGAAACACACTACTTTTTAATATGTCATGCTACCAAGACTATGTTATCATCAGGTTATCATTGACATAAGGTTAATCATGGAAAAACATTGTACTAACACGATGAGATCTAAGAGAAACTCACTAAAGTGAATGGGTCGGGTTGTTACACTACAAAAATTCTATGGTGAGTTCATATTTATGTCTTACCATTTCTTCTCCTCCAAGTTGTAAACTCTGGAAAAATAAAAAATCAAGAAAAAATAAACTACATATGCTCTAATCCCTTTAGCATCTCCCCAACAATGGCACTAAAAATGTCACTCGGTTCAATTGATTGAACTCTGCTACATTAAATTATCAATCCGGTCTCCGTAGACTTGTGAGATGCAAGTAAAGTATATGCCAGATTATAGCCTATCCTATCCTATCTAAGAAATGATGGAATGAAATCAAATGACTATATGAAATAACACTAAGGACTGCAACTTGTCACGACATTGTGGGACTCTAATGCTATATGTCTCAGAACCACAATCTTTCATTATCGACAATGTTCATGTGATTTATTGTGTGTAGCTTATTATGTATTGAGTCTTCAATGGGTTTAGTCCTATACCAGTCTAAGAATAAAACCAAACAGCTCACTGTTCAACTACAGAAACAAATTTTCTTCTTAGCTACAAAACACATAGTTTTTTCTTAGCTACAAAAAATAGTCTAGCATATGTAAATTTAAAGAAATGTATTTATTGAAAAATAACTTGAATGATTATAAGCACTTGAAATCATTAACCTACTTGATTTTTAGTCGCAATACAATTACATGCTTTCAATCATATGATTTAATGAAGGTTTTTGTAATTGAAATAAAACAATCTTTATTCAATTAATAATTTTTGTGCATTCGTCTTCCTATGTACTGTAAATGGAAATCGTAAATGAAATGTAAGAAATGAAAGAACATAAATCAAATACACACAATTGATAAATTGAAATGACACTAATAGAAATAGAAACAACACACTCCTCACTCAAGAGGCCCTCTTGGCTCGTTGAACGCTACCAGAGAAAAACTATAGAACTAAACTTATGAAACTAAAACACATAACACATGTAATTGATAGTAACTAGAGCTCTTATATGAATCTCATATTAGTGATACTGAAGTACAATAATTCAATATCATCTCTAGTGTTGTCTTGAAGGTTCTTAGGACTGATCTTTATATATTATAAATGGGATCTTGGAGATCCAAAACCTATGGATTCTCAAACTGGGCACAACGGTAAATCTAGGAAAAATCGTTTTAGAAAATCAACCGTATCTCCGAGATCTTTCATTTTTTAGAAAAATGTTCTTGCAATACACCTAATCGAGTTAGTTCTACACAAAACCCATGTCTCCAATTTTCATGATTCTCCTTTATCAATCCAGAAATCGCGTCTGAAGATTGTTTTCTTGAAACTTCCATTGAATTTGATTAGATCTTTGACCACGAGATAGAGGCTCACATGTGTGACATGGGTGTGAACTAAACAACACAATACCATGTTGAGAATCCCATTGACAAAACCATTGTCTTGGAATTTCTTTTAGAATTGTGCAAGTATGCTAACCATGGAGGTCGGGTATCGGAACTGAACTGCAGTGTAGTAAGAACCAACTTTTTATCCTCTTTAACTTCCTAAAAATAAGGAAATCAATGATAATCAACCACTTGACACCTATAAGCTTATTACAATATATTCATGGTAATAAATGGGTGAAAGGGTGAAACTAGATGATTATAAAGGGACGACTCGAGATGGTGAAAATGATGAAAAGATGTCAAAATGACAACCCAACATAGTTTTACCCACATTGGAGCTGCATAGATTTTGTCTTCAGGATTGAAGTCTAGAGACCATGGGTAGACAATGTAATCTAGTTGTTGAACCCACAATCATCCCTCAACAATCAATATGGAATTTCAAGAAATAGTGGATACCGAGTTAAAACTCCATTAATCAAGTTCATGAAATGTAAATATGTCTTTTTTCTCTTCTCTTTTGTGAGAATACCAACTAGGGAGGAATGACTCTTTTTTACTAAAATTCTAAAGGCCATTATTCATTTGAGGAATTTTCATTCCATCTATTTTGACGAACATTACTAAGCATTATGAATTTTTGTAACTTATAGCGTTTAGCTCTTTTGTAACCTCTTTTATAATACAAACTATCCATTCTTGTTTAAAAATATAAATAAATAATCATAATACAATTAAAGATGCATGAAAGCTTGAGTTACACCTTCATTTTCCTCGACATAGTATCTATTTTATTGTTGATTACCCCAACATATTTTCAGTTGGAGTCATAATCCTTTTGATTTTACAAGTCATAAAATAATCTATGTAATTATGTTTAAATCTATTTATACTTTATTAATAATGTGTTTTTTTCCAAACATGTAAATATTAGACATATAATGGGCCTAATGGTTAGGAACATGTGTTTCCTCCTAAGATGTTACAAGTTCAAATCCACACGGGGTAAGGTATGTATACCTCTGTAGACTTTACCAGTCTTTAAAACAAACAAATATATCAAAATAGAAGATAGCTTGTATTGAGAAAAGAGGATGTTTTGATTTAAAATAAAAATTATATGTAATGTGAATAACACAAATAAAATAATAAAATTTTAAATTTAAACATATTAAAAAAAACTTTTTCAATTTATTTTGACTTTAATTTCTTTAAAAAATAACTATTAACTCTATTTTAAAAATTTGCAATGCAATGTCCTCGAGTGCGTTGTTAAGGCACTCCGTGAAGTTAAATTCACTGGTTCCAAACCTACGGGGACAAAAAATATAGCCATGTTAAGGGGTTGGAGGGGTTTGTGCGATCCCCATGTGATTTTGACGGCTAAGATGCATATGAAGAAAAATGTGAATTAGTTGCTCTTGCGATGATGGGAAGAAATAACCACATTGTGATAAAGTGTGCATGGTGTCCTCACGTGCATGCATGTAGGTTGGCCAATCTATCTCCTCCTGGTAGAAACAAGGAAACATGGGTTGTGATCCCACATACATCATGTGGTCGGATCCCCATGTTATGCATATGAACCCTCCTCATTATTATGCAGATCTAGGTTAGTATCAGATTGGTGAAGGTGGAACCCCACTCTCTGGCCTTGAAACCAGTGAACCTTTGAGGCATGGCAAGACTGCATGATTAGCATAAGATAAATTAAGAGGCACAATGAGGAGACTTAAAAAAAATATTTGCAACACTCATGCATCAAGATATGCTTTCAAATTTTAGTTACTTTAATTATAACGAGACTGACATAATTGAAGTGATAAAAGAAGCATTGTTTGATATGAAAGCAAATCAGAGATCGAGACTGCATGTGTGCCCACTAGCTCCTTTAAGAACCAGCTTTGCTTCAAATTATTTTATTTCTTTCCATCCCTACAAAACCCCTTGCATCTCTCCCACAGATTCACACTTTTAGGTTTCAACTGCTCTCAGCTGCTTCTTTCCAAATACTTTGTTGTAGTTGGTAAGTTGAAACGAGTAGCCATAAGTCCTTTAGTAAGTTATGTCATCATGCTTTGCTATTCCTCATTACTGCATGCTTGAGGCATTCCTGTACTTCTCATGGAAGTTCACTTTTCTGTCAGTTCCGTGCATTCTTTGCTCCAATACAAAGCCTAATGTTTCACATAAACTGCTGTTGCATTTTTTCAACAGATTAGTGAAGATGGTGTTCAAGATATTGTTATTTTTCATGGTGCTAGTGGCATTTCCAGCTGCAATGGCTGCCGCACTTCGTAAGTTGGTGGACGTGCAATTTCAAAAGAACTATGCGCCTACTTGGGCTTCTGATCATATCAAGGAAATCAATAGTGGAAATGAGGTTCAACTTACTCTGGACAAATCGACAGGCAATGCCTGTGGAAAACAGAGGCTAATCAGGGATCAGGTTTCAGCGTTTACAAACGCTCAATACAAAAACATAATACAACGCTGATTTTTTGAATCGCAAAATGCAATCAAGCTATGGGCCCAACACTTTGGTTTTCGGGGTTTTCAAACACCCAACGCAAAAACAAAATGAAACTACAATTGTCGAATCGCGAAACGCGAAGAGGCTGTGGTCCGAGCACTTCGGGTTTCGGCGTTTGGAAGCTGAGCGGCTCTATTACCCAAGCCGATGGATGTCCTGAAAGAGAAAACCCCAAATCACTATGCTCCAAGTTAATGTGAGATCGGGTTTGCAATCGGAAGAACCAAGTAATTACTGTGTTTTATCAAAACGAATCTTATAAAAAAATAAAACGAGTTTACAAACTCATTGAAAAACAAAATATAAACGGAGAGAATACCTCAGAATGCACAATAACAACTTCGATTCAAAATGGAATTTTTCAGATCAACAGATTACAATCCGTTTTGGTATTTATACAAAAAACTAACATTAATTCCCTAATTCAAAAATTGCTCCTTCGATCTTAGAAAATATTTAATTGAGGCGGTGATGGTGTCTCATGCCCTGCAAAGGTCAAAGGTCAAAGGTTAAGGCGGCCATCGCTTGAGCAATTAGTAAATCGATGCTTAATCCTCGAGTCTTGAAGGGTCAAGACGACCACCGATCTGTCATTATTCAGGCGGTGAAATGATTACTATCCAACATACTCCCTCTTAATCATTTCAAAACAAAACAAAACAAAAACATGTAATACAAAAATGTTGTAAACAATGCATTACAGCTTACAAACCCCAATATTATCTCTATGAATTTTAAACAATTCATTTCCCAAAGGCTTTGTAAATATGTTTGCAAATTGTTCTTCAGACCTGCAGAACTGAACATAAATTTCTTTACCATTTACCAGCTCTCGAATGAAATGATACCTCGTATCAATGTGCTTAGTCTGCTTGTGAAAAACATGATTCTTTGACAGTGCAATGGAAGATTTATTATCACAGACAATTTGAGTTGCACCATTCTGCTCATGCAATAATTCATTCAAGATTCTTCCCAACCATACAACTTGGCATGCAACTGCTGCTGTTGCAACATACTCTGCCTCAGTAGAAGATAAAGTCACTATGGGTTGTTTCTTTGATGTCCATGCCACTGCTCCAGATCCAAGACTAAACACATAACCATATGTGCTCTTCCTATCATCAATGGAACCTGCAAAATCACTATCAGTATATACGATCAACTCAAACTTCAAGTTTGATGTGTATCGGATACCAAAATCAGTTGTTCCAGCAATGTATCTTAGGATCCTCTTTCTTGCTTGCCAATGAGTACTCTTTGGAGTCTCCATGAATCTGGAAATTAAACTTACAACAAACATAATATCAGGTTTCGTTGTTGTTAAATACATAAGGATTCCAACCAATTTCTTATATAGAGTTGGATCAACATATGATCCCTCATCATATTTGCTAAGTTTGGTACCAGTTGCCATTAGTGTTGCAACTGGTTTATAATTCAACATTTTAAACCTTTTCAATACTTCATTTGCATATTTAGTTTGACAAATGAAAATTCTATCATCAGATTGATCCACTTCAATTCCAAGGAAATATTTCATCAATTCTAAATCAGTCATCTCAAACTCTGTTTTCATGGCATTTTTAAAATCATCTACAGATAGATCTCCAGTAAAAATCAAGTCATCAACATACAGACAGACAATCAAAATTTTACCTTCCTGGTTTATCTTTGTATACAGGGTTGGTTCACTTGGACTTTTGTTGAATGCAACACTAATCAGGTACTCATCAATCCTACTATACCAAACTATGGATGCCTGCTTCAATCCATATAAATGTTTCCTTAACTTGTAAACTTTATCTATGTTCTTATCAATCTCATAACCCAGAGGTTGTCTTATATAAACCTCTTTTTCCAAACATCCATTCAAGAATGAAGACTTAATGTCCATCTGATGCATGATCCATTTATTCTGAGCTGCAATAAATAACACCATCCTTATTGTGTCAATCCTTGCTATAGGAGCAAAGGTTTCATTGTAATCAATACCGAGTTGCTGACTAAACCCCTGAGATACAAGTCTTGCTTTGTAATTTTCAACTTCACCTTTTTCATTCAACTTAGTCTTATAAACCCTCTTAACACCAATACTCTTCTTACCTTCAAGTAAATCGACAAGATCTCAAGTGTTATTTCTTTCAATGGAATCAATCTCCTCATCCATTGCTTTTATCCAAACATCCTCTTTAGCAGCTTCATTAAAACTTACAGGATCACATGCCATTAATTCAAAATTTGAAATCTGATCTACTTCTTCATTCTGATCATATAATTCTCTTAAGATTCTAGTATTTTGACCTTTAAATCTGTTTTTCAATGAAGCTAAAGTAGGATTTGATTCACTACTTACCTGTGAATTGGTTTGATGTCCACCATGTCCAGATGGCTCACCATGCTCATGAGTTTTGGGCGTTCTAAATTGAGATGGGATGATATCTGGTGCTTCTCTTGTAGATATTATCACTGCAGGCATATGTGCATGTGGAACCAACTGTCCACCTCCTTCAGCCTGCTTAGCTCCATCATCATCTTCACGGGGTAACACAACTACCTATGAAACAAATTTATCAATACTTCCATCCTAGGTTTCCTCTTCTTTAAATTGAACATCTCTATTGATTACATACTTCTTGGTGATGGGATTGTAGAGTCTATATGCCCTAGACTCTTCATTGTATCCAACAAAGATAAATCTTTCACTTCTGTCATCCAACTTCCTCCTCATTTCTTCAGGTACATGCACATATGCTACACATCCAAAAATTCTGAAATAAGAAACATTGCAAGGCTTACCATCTCAGGCTTCCTGAGGAACGCGATTCCTCATGGTCTTGGTCGGACTTCTACTCAATATATAGACAAATCAAACAACCACATCTCCCCAATATTCATTTAAAAGATGCTTCTCTTTCAACATGCTTCGATCCATATTCATGATGGCCCGATTCTTCCTTTCAGCCACTCCATTCTGTTGTGGAGTATACAGAGCAGTGAACTGCCCTTTAATTCCATGAAAAACACAAAACTCAATGAATTCATTCAATTTATACTCACCTCCTTTGTCATACCTCAGGATCTTAATGGTTTGACCACTCTCATTCTCAACCATAGACTTAAACCTCTTGAAAACTTCAAAGGCTTCAGATTTCTGCTTCAGCAAAAACAACCAAGTCTTCCTACTGAAATCATCAATAAAAGTCATAAAATAAACACTACCATTTAAAGAAGGTGTTTTCATAGGTCCACACAAATCCGTGTGGACAATTTCCAATGGGGATTTTGCTCTGTAGGAAACACCTGAAACAAATTTCTCTCTATGATGCTTCCCAAGTATACAACTCTCACAAGAGCTTGCAGGTTGTTGAATATAGGGAAACCCCTTTACCATTTGCTTCTTCTATAACAGATCTAAGCCACTAAAATGTAAATGACCATATCTCAAATTCCATGGCCAAGGTTCATCTAAACTTCCATCTTTATAAGCATTCAAAGAATCACTCAAATCATTTCTCATAACAAGTGGAAGCATTCTATTCGTGGTCATCTCTACTCTTGCAATCAACTATTTGTTGGGTAATTTATAATAGATTGTACATACCTTGTTCTTGAAGAACACTCTGTACTTTTTCTCCAACAGTTGTCCAACACTAATAAGATTGCATTTTAAACCAGGCACGAAATAAACATCATCAATATTTCTTCTTTGATTATTCTTAATGTAAACTAAAACTACACCTTTACCATTAATTGTAAGCTTACAGTGATTTCCCAATTTTACTTCAGACTAAATACTAGTATCAATAGAAGAAAATAAATACTTATTACTAGTCATGTGGTTACTGCAACCACTATCCAAAAACCAAATATCATTAACACTTTCCTGAGTGATATTACAAGTCAAGAACACAATATTTTGATCATACTTAAGACTCATTTTTTATATTTGTAGACTGCTTTCCATCATCTGCCTGCTTCTTCCAACATTTATTAGCAAAATACCCAAACTTCTTACAATAATAACATTGTACTTTGTATTTATCATACCTCTTATTTTCTTGTTGCCAGGGTTTGTTGTTGCTCCCTCTTAAATAAGGAGGATTTTGCTGGGACTTCTCCTCAGACACTGATTCAGTTCTGTTGTCCCTTCGACCAAAATATCAACCTCCTCTTCCATAATTATAAGACCTTCGTCTGCCTTTGCCTCTCGGAACATGTAGTTGGGATTTGAAAGCATTCTCCATTGATCCTTCTTCATATCTAGATATCCTAGATTCATGAGCAACAAGAGAACCGATTAATTCATCAATTTTCATTTGACTTAAATTTTTAAATTCCTCTATGGGTACAACAACAGGTTCAAACTTCTTGGGTAAACTTCTCAGCACTTTTTCAATAACTCTCTTATTCTCAACATCATCTCCATACTTTTTGAGCTGGTTCACAACACTCATCACTTGAGTCATGAAAGTATCAACACTTTCATTATCCTTCATCTTCAGATTTTCGAAGTCCCTTCTCAAGTTCTGCAACTTGACTGTCTTCACCTTGGACGCACCTTGATAACAGGTTTCAAGAATGTCCCAAGCCATCTTTGAAGATGCAGCACTAGAAATCTTTGTAAAAATGGATTTATTTAATCCTTGCTGGATTAATCCAAGAGCTTTGTTATCCTTTTTCCTGTTTTCCTTCAGCAAAACACGGTCAGCATTTGAGAGAGCCAATTCTACTGCTGCATTGGCTGGCTCAACATAACCATCAATAAAATAAATCCATAATGTTGGTTTTGTTCATATGAGATATGATGGATATTCAATATTTTATTACAATAATGAGTGTTCCATATATAGGGAACATAAGGTGACCATCCATGAAAGGATGCATCCCTTGAATAATCAATAACTACTTATTATTATCATTTACTTATTATATACTATTTTAATAATCAATAATAATTATATTATTAATTATTATCTTTAGAGAATGTCTTCCCGATGTTGTCCAAACATCAACACTCCCTCTCAACGAGGGAGACATTCTGCAACATGCCACTCTTGTCTTTGAAGTATACAAACTTCACCCTAGATTCATGACACTTGTCTATCAATCTTGGGAGATATCTCTCTCCCACCTGAATGGAGGAGAAACTCCTTCTACAACTCTCCCTTTGATCCAATTAACTCTCTCTAAGATTAGGCTCACTTTGGGTCTGCATGTAATATCATATAGCATCTTGTGTCTTTATCAGTCCTTGTCAAGTCACCATGACTAGGAAAAAGACCACACCAGGATCTTTCACCATAGGAACACACCTATGAGTGAATGTCGGCTTGATGCTAACTGACACGTGGAAAACACTTCAAGCACTTCGAGTCCATATTATTCCTTGTCATGATCAAGGAAGGACTACATCTGGGCCCATTTATCACAAGTGCACCTTTGTGATAAATGTATCCTATCTCCCTTGGTCTGCAGCCCAATCTAGGAGAAGTTCTGCCCGATGTTGAAACATCAACACTCCCTCTTAGCTAGAGAGGTATCTTTCCATAATAGTATACAATTACTATCCAGAGACACGCAGTCTCCGCCAGTGGTACAAAAACACCATAGTAGCAAAAGATTTGTCACACATGGCACTCCCAGGTGGACTTCTAGAGGCTACTCCCTCTAGGAACACTTAGGGTCAATTCCCCATAGTGTGAGACATCAAGGGTCAACTCCCTTGACATGTCCTCATGTTCTCTGAACATGGGATGATGGGCTATAAGACCAAATGCACTTATTCCTTCTCGAATAAGTGTCATCACAGATCAACTCAACTCAATTCACAGAGAAGTAAGATCTGTAGAACGTTTGTCACACATGGCACTCCATGTGCACTTCTAGAGGCTACACCCTCTAGAAACACTAGGGTCAGCTCCCATAGTGTATGACGTCAATGGTCAACTCCCTTGACATGTCCTCATGTGCTCTCCACATAGGACGTTGGGTTATAAGCCCAACTATACTTATTCCTTCTTGAATAAGTGTTCCACTTATCCCTTCTCGGATAAGTGTCCTCACAGATCAATTCAACTCAATTCACAGAGGAGTACGATATGGATAAAGTTTGTCACACATGGCACTCCATGTGGACTTCTAGAGGCTACACCCTCTAGAAACACTAGGGTCAACTCCCATAGTGTATAACGTCAAGGGTCAACTCCCTTGACATGTCCTCATGTGCTCTCCACATGGGACATTGGGTTATAAGGCCAACCGCACTTATCCCTTCTCAGATAGGTGCCCCACTTATCCCTTCTTGGATAAGTGTCATCACAGATCAAATCAACTTAGTCACATAGGAGTACGATCTAGAGAATGTCTTAGGAAGCTGCAAACATCAACACTCCCTCTCAACAAGGGAGGCATTCTCTGCCATGCTAAGTCTGTCACGGAAGTACTTAAACTTCATCTTGGTTTGGTAAGAACATCAGAAACCTGCTCATCTGTAGGAAGGTGTTGGCAACAGAAGTCACTCCTAGATTCGAGCAGGAGCAGAGCCCGACACCCATCAGTTTTATGTCATGGTAGTTTTTAATGGGTGATCAAATGGGTAGAGACTTGGGAAGATATCACTCAAACTTAGGGACTGGGTCCGGCATGCGAGGAACAAAGGAGGTCTTGATCTAACTTCAGTCAGTGGGTTGATTTGAAAATGAGCAGGTTGAAGACTTGGTGAGAGGAGTGGAAAAACTACCTGAGGAAAACAGTGCTTCATTAAAGTTTTACGGCTGGGAGCTTTGCTCAACCATCGATGCTTACAAAAATGGCGAAAATGCCTACATATACTAAAAAAAAACAACAACAACAAAAACGAGACGTTGCATTAAAGAATTGCATCTGCATGGCTTCTGACAGCTTGCCTATGCAGACTCTGGACGATCGTGCGCCTATGACAGACGCCATCAGATTTCAGACTGTCCTTCTATAGGTGAGTCGACGTCAATTAATCCTTTTCCAGACTTTCCTCTTTATGGCGGAGATGATGCTCAACCACCAACAACAGCCACCATAACTGCATTCTTGGGACTAGGGACGTCCTCGGTCAACTCTGCCTTCTGCGACGTGGAGGTCTCCTAATGGTGCCACCTAGATCAGGTGAACGGTCCTTCTTTGGACGCTACTTCGCTGGACTGCTGCGAGGGATCCCTATGGAGGATGTGGACGAGGGTGTGAAGGGGGTTAAAGGCATGAACATTGTGGAGGTGATGAAGAAGAAATGGGAGCTGTGACATCAGCCGATGAATTCCACGCGGTCTGAATAAGATAGAGGAGGAAGGAGCATGGAGTGCGGGAGTACAAGAGGAGGTGACTGGGAATGAGAGGGACACATGGCAGGAGACGAGAGTATGACGAGATGAGGAGGTGCCATGTGGATGGAGAGAGGGAAGTTGGATAGATGAAAAGGGAAAAGGGAGGTGGTAAGTGGAAAACAGGTGGCAACGGGGAGGACGATACCAAAGGTGACACATCAGGCAAGGGGCCCCACAATAATAACACATCAATTCCAGACCCCCCCGATTAAAGGAAGAAATGCAAGGGGGATCCAGAATGAAACCTTAGTCATTGATTTAGGTGCCCCGATCCTGGCCGTTAGAGAGTTACGT
>ML800331.1:135184-146231 GCA_009831015.1 Picea engelmannii
CCCGCTTAAAGGTAGAATGGTGGGGGGCCTCTAGAATCTGCTCTTGACTGTAGATCTGAGCGTGCAGATCCTGGCCACCTAGATCCATACCCCCTTTAAGTCCAACGCGCCCGAGTTTCATCGATGGATGGACGACTAAGATGACTTCGGCGCTTTCGCTAGGAAAATCCCGAAAGGCCCCACCTGAGGCTCAGATCTGCGTCACGTTTCCTTCAGATGAACGACCGAGATGGCTTTTGATGTTAGAAGAGGGTTGCCTCCATTATCAGGCTCGATTGACGTGACCTGGCGCTAGGACTGTGGGCTCGTCTTTGAAGGGCGCTTATCGACATTTCGTGGTTCGGGGTTTCCAGATGTAAAATGACGAGGAGCTCTTAACCCTCGAATCCCCGAATGTCAACATGACATGATCGTGCACCACATGTCCTTTTGGATGGATGACTGAGATCCTTCATGAATGTATATAGACGCTACCCATCGTGCTAATCCCGGCGCAACTCCGCTAACCGCGATTTCCTGTCGACCGTCAATCTTCTCCTATGGATGAATCTGGGTGATTGACAACATAATTTCGCCTGCTCACTTGATTTTTAGTCTGAAATGGGGCTTTATGTGCTACGCTTGGACGTTCTTCATGCAACCTGCAGACTTGGATGCTCTCGAGCCCAAGACAAGAATTATCGCTAACATTAGGCTCCATGGGGGATAGATTCTTTCCTGTGATGCTCTAAGAACTCATTCCGCAGCTTCAGTGACTTGCTGTTGGGCTATGGAGTCAAGCTCAAAACATCCCGCTTATGAAAATATAGGCCGAAAAGTAAAGCAAAGCAAACAAAGCTACATGCTCAAAGGAGCTTATTTATATACAGTCCTAATGCTAATAAAATATTTTACATGGGCTAGGTGAAAGAAAACTTCCACCATAGCCATTCAAGCAACTTCCTGGATAGAAGCTCCTTCCTTCTGTCGATGATCACCAGCAGATAGTGTAACCATGATAGCAGAATGACTACACTCTTCAACTTATCATCACAGGCTGAAGTTGATATGAAATAGGGCGGCTCCAAGGCATAAAGGACATTCCACTCCATGTATTCATCGACAAGGTCATAGAATGAGTGGCGAATTTCGAAAAATTGGTGACAGGCAACATCCTCTGCTACAGAGTTTCTCACATGTGGTTGAATATCTTTGATAAGCACAGGTGAGTGGACAACTAACGTAGGCTCACTGATCTCAGGCGGTAGCTGCTCGCTGACTAGCTCTGGAATGAAATATGTGCTCAGTTGTTCCTCTGGTTCCTTTTCCTCTTCTTGGCTCTCCCCCAAGTCAGATTCATATTCATCATAAATAGGGACCATGGGTTCGTTCTGCTTGCTGACTGGCTCTGGACAGGAAATATTCTTCTCCTCTCATTCTTTCTACTCTTCTTCTCGGCTCTCCCTCGGGTCTGATTCATATTCATCATAAATAGGGACCATCAGGTGGTTCTGCTTGCTGACTAGCTCTTCAGTATCTTTATAGTGATCAAATATAGGATAAGCTTGCTGCTCATCATCACTATAACATACATCAAAAAGGGGTTGTCCTTCATTGATATGATCCTCCTCCAGAACAATGATCCCGTAAAAAATTTCCATTTCAGGGACAGTGGGACCTGCTGCTTATGGATGCTCATACATAATCCTTTTCTCTTTAATCCCAGGTAAAAATATATCGTGAGAAATCCCCTGGGGGAAAAGAGAAGAATCCTCTTCCACAACTAACCCCTCTTTTAAAAAGAGAGGGTCTTCGTCATCATGAGCAGAGCTTCTAGGAACATCTGCTTCAACCCGATATCCAGGTGAGTCATCTACCATGGACCACATTTGCTCTATAAACTCAAAATTTCCACAAGAGGCATGTTGATCGTTATGAACATATAAAAGAATAGAGGCATCTGATATGATGTGAGATGCTTCCGTTCTAGGGTTAACACAATTAATATCATTCAACACCTCCATATTTTCCTAGCAAATGCTTTCCTCCACAGTAAAAGCTTCATCATCGACCTAGTCTTCAGGGCCAGCAGAGGCTTCATGAAGCGAAGAAAACTCCTCACAACAGTTTTCAAGCAAACAATAAGCTGGATAGTAGTCTTTACAAAATGAATTGAAAGTTGTATGAAAACCTGTTAAAGAGCGGATTCTTGCAGTGGGAAGAGATCGACGCCACTCAAGAGCAGCTCCCTTCAATGAATACCTGAAGAGCTTAATCTGAACATCCTCATGCATGATATTGTGTCAGTGAATAGCTTCATGAAAGTCCAGTAAATGCTCAGCTGGTACCTCGCAACTTGTTGCATGAAATTCAGGGAGGAAATCTTCCCATTGGTCTCTATTAGGAAGTGCATTAGGAAAACCAACTATTTGAGAAAATTCATAGGAAGCAAACCTTTAATCTAGAATTTTCTCCATATCGAACCAGTGGAGTCGCCAATCGATCCTCGAATCATGGAGTCGCCAAGTGAAAGATGCGCAACTTAAAATATGCCTGGTCCTTGCTCACCATCAAAGGCCAGATCTTAACGTTTTCGTTACCCGAGGAAGCTTCTCAAGCTGAGAAAGAAGCCATTGAAACCTTCTCGAGAAAGCTCCTCTGGGTTATCTTTCAGGTGTGCCAACAGTAGCCATAGCTGAAACAATGAAGTGGAAACAATGGAGTCGCCACAGTGGAGTCTCCAGGTGCATAGTAACAATCTTGATAATTCTGATATCTGATGCACCTTCAAAATCAGTTAATCATTTTCATTCAATCCCGGGGAAAATATTCAATATCCGTCCCCGGCAACGGTGCCAAAAATGTTGGTGATGGAAGTCACTCCTGGATTGCAGCAGGAGCAGAGCCCGACGCCCATCAGTTTTAAGTCACGGTAGTTTTTAATGGGTGATCAAATGGGTAGAGACTCGGGAAGATATCACTCAAACTCAGGGACTGGGTCCGGCATGCGAGGAACAAAGGAGGTCTTGATCTAACGTCAATCAGTGGGTTGATTTGAAAATGAGCAGGTTGAAGACTTGGTGAGAGGAGTGGACAAACTACCTTAGGCAACCGGCCTTTCAGTAATTTGTAGAAGAAAAACTTTGAATGTGAGATCCTCTTTGTTCAGAGCTTCGAGAAACTGAAAGGGGGGACTTGACTGGATTCTCCAATTCCAAGTTGTTCAGTGCTAAGAAAATCACAGGGACCGACTAGAAACAATGCAACTATTACAGTGATCAAACTCTACATCATCCTATAACAGTTACAACTTGACTGGATTCTCCAATTCTGAGCCGTTCTAATACAGTGTAAACAAAGATGCGAAAGAAAAACTGACTTTCATAAGACAAGAAGTCTCAAGAGTCCATACATAACCAGGAAAATAGTGCTTCATTAAAGTTTTACGGCCGGGAGCTTTGCTCAACCATCGATGCTTACAAAAATGTCGAAAACGCCTACATATACTCAAAAACAACAATAACAACATAAACGAAACACTGCATTAAAGAATTGTGTCTGCATGGCTTCTGACAGCCTGCCTATGCATACTTTGGACGATCGTGCACCTATGAAAGATGCCATAAGATTTTAGACTATCCTTCTATAGGTGATTCGACGTCAACTAATCCTTTGTCGGACCTTCCTTATTATGGTGGAGATGACGCTCAACCACCAACAACAACTGCCATAACTGCATTCTTGGGACTAGGGACATCCTCGGTCAACTCTTCCTTCTGGGACGTGGAGGTCTCCTAATGGTGCCACCTGGATCAGTCGAACGGTCCTTCTTTGGATGCTACTTCGTTGGACTGCTACGAGGGATCCCTATGGCGGATGTGGACGAGGGTGTGATGGGGGTTAAAGGCGTGAACACTATGGAGGTGATGAATAAGAAATGGGAGTTGTGACATCAGCTGAGGAATGCCATGCTGTCTGAATAAGACAGAGGAGGAAGGACCATGGAGTGCGGGAGTACAAGAGGAGGTGACTGGGAATGAGAGGGACACATGGCAAGAGATGAGAGGACGATGATCTGAGGAGGTGCCATGTGGATGGAGAGAGGGAAGTTGGATAGATGACAAGGAAAAAGGGAGGCGGTAAGTGTAAAATAGGTGGCAACAGGGAGGATGATACCAAAGGTGACACGTCAGGCAAGGGGCCCCACAATAATAACACATCAATTCCGGACACTGCCCGATTAAAGGCAGAAAGGCAAGGGGGGTCCAGAATGAAGCCTCAGTCGTTGATTTAGGTGCCCCAATCATGACCGTTAGAGAGTTGCGCGCTCAATTCCGGACTCCCCCCCTCCGCTTAAAGGTAGAATGGCAGGGGGCCTCCGAAATTCGCTCCTGACCGTAGATCTCAGCGCGCAGATCCTGACTGCCCAAATCCATACCCCCTTTAAGTCCAACACACCCGATTTTCATCGATGGATGGACGACTAAGATGACTTTGGTGCTTTTGCTAGGAAAATCCCGAAAGGCCCCACCTGAGGCTTAGATCTGCGCCGCGTGTCCTTCAGATGAACGACCGAGATGGATTTTGATGTTAGAAGAGGGATGCCTCCATTATCAAGCTTGCTTGATGTGAACTGGCACTAGGACCGTGGGCTCGGCTTTGAAGGGCGCTTATCGGCATTTCGGGGTTCGGGGTTTCCATATGTAAAAGGACAAGGACCTCTTACCCCTCGAATCCTCGAATGCCGACATGACATGATACCGCACCATGTGTCCCTTTGGATGGACGACCGAGATCCTTCATGAATGTATATAGACGCTACCCATCGTGCTAATCCCGACACAACTCCGCTAACCGCGATTTCCCGCTGACCATCGATCTGCTCCTATGGATGAATCTGGGTTGTTGACAACATAATTTCGCCTGCTCACTTGATTTTTAGCTTGAAATGGGGCTTTATGTGCTACGCTTGGGTGTTCTTCACGCAACCTGCAAACCTGGATGCTCTTGAGCCCAAGACAAGAATTATCGCTAACAGAAGGTACTGCACCAATAATTCCTTCCTTTGCACCATGTCTTGGATGAAATGGTACTTGATCTCAATGTGGTTCGATTTGTCATGAAACACTGGATTCTCAGAGATCTTCACACAACTTTGGTTACCATAATGAATAATGGTGGAATCCAACACATGTTCAGATAGATCTGCAAGGAGCTTGTGAAGCCACACTGCTTCACAGACTGTCATACTTAATGCAATGTATTATGCTTCTGTTGTGCTCAACACCACAAAAGTTCATTTTCTACTACACTAGGAAACCATGAAAGATCCAAAAGTAAAGCAACACCTGAAGGTGCTCTTTTTGTCCACTACGTTGTCTGCCCAATCAGAGTCAATATATTCCTGCCATATCATATCAATACTGGAAGTATATCTCAAACCATGTCGAATTGTGGCTTGCAAGTATCTCAACACATGTTTCACAACAATCTAGTGTGTCTATCTCAGCTGACTTATAAACTGGCTAAGTGCACTCACTGCAATTAGTAAATCGGTGCTTAATCCTCAAGTCTTGAAGGGTCAAGATGGCCACCGATCCACTATTATTTAGGTGGTGAAATGATTACTATCCAACAATGCCAATATTCCTCTGAAGACGTTGCAGTCTCCAATAAACTATTCAAATGCACAGAGAAATACAATGGTATTCAACGTTTCAATTTAATGAGTTCATAGTAGATGATTACTAAAAATGATCTTTAATGACCAATGCAGAAATCATATTAACACCAAAACAATAATTTTCAAATAAATATCATAGGGTTGATTTTTTCAAACATATCTAAAAATAAGTTCCTTCTTCTCTCTTTTGTTTGTTTTGTTATGTAATTGAAATTCATTTTCCATTCAATGCAGAAATCAGATTAATACCAAAACACTAATTTTGCAAACCTATTCAAAGAATAATTCCTATGTGATAACAATATGAGCTTGTATATTGCAGGGACCGGCTTCCGATCGACAGGCACATATCTATTCAGACACTTCAACATGCAGATGAAGTTTGTTCCACGTGACTCTGTGGGCGTAGTCACTGCATTCTATGTAAGGAGATTCATGAAAATCTTTCAATCCCATCTTCATCTTCACTTTTGGGAAATAATTAATATTTCCATCGTTTCTTTGAGGAGTTATGCTCACATACCTCTTAGCATTACGAGATAGACTTTGAATTCCTAGGAAACATGACTGGGCAGCCTTACATTCTCCAAACAAATATTTTCACTGGAGGAAAAGGAAACAAAGAGCAACGCATATACCTCTGGTTCGATCCCACTAAAGACTTCCATTCCTAGGCTGTGCTCCGGAAAATGAAAATGATTGCGGAAGTCTCTTTTTTTTTTTATGTGAATTGTTGGTGTAATTCTTTTTTTTATGAGAACTGTTGGTGTTTGTATGTGAAATAATAAATTAATGATTTTAGAGGTTAAATTTCGCAAATGGACTAATTTTCCATAGTTTTTCCTAAAAAATGATTTAGCCCATATTAATGGCTAAATATGAGATATGAGATATGAGAGATATTCAATATATTATTTTTCATCTACAGGCAATCACAGGTCAAATGAATATGCGGAGGCATGATTTGATGGACGCTTCTCTGAATGCAGTCCATAGGTAGCCCTAAAAGCGCAAGTGTCTTATCCCAAACTTGGAGACATTTATCACTATCGGTAGCTTGTGCAAAATATTTGTTTGGCTTGCAAATCGAACTGTAATATATACATCCTGTTGACTATCCCTTTTGTCATATCTCTCTTGTAGTGGCACAAAACAATGTCTTTCACTGTAACTGGGTACAACTCCCCTCACAATATTTGTGTTGACGATCCCCGAATGATCAACAATCACTTGGACTGCTTCTTTTGTAGTAATTTTGCTTGGAGATTGGAAGATATTGCACTCATCCACTCCCATCAACCCGTCAATGGAGATTCCAGAGAGATCAATAGCAGTTACCTTCGTACCGAAGGCGAGTTTCGAATCGAGTTTAGCCATGTAGGGAAATCCATATAAAAGCACTACCTGCCACAATTTACTGCACAACCAGTTGCCCTCTAGCAGGCATGGATTACCCCATTTTCCTAGGCCTTCCCGTGAGGGAGACAACCTAGTCCCGTTTTGATACCATGTTGGTTTTGTTCATATGAGATACGATGGATATTCAATATTTTATTACAATAATGAGTGTTCCATATATAGGGAACATAAGGTGACCATCCATGAAAGGATGCGTCCCTTGAATAATCAATAACTACTTATTATTATCATTTACTTATTTTATACTATTTTAATAATCAATAATAATTATATTATGAATTATTATCTTTAGAGAATGTCTTCCCGATGTTGTCCAAACATCAACACATAAATCTTGAGAACGCAAAATCGTCCTCATTCTAATATACCAAGAGTCATATGACTTCTCACTCACGACAGGAACCTGAACCTGAGAAGAACTACTACCAGACGCAACCATTTCTATAAAATTTGAAAAAATTCTGCGTAGGAAAAACAAGAGAATGAAATTTTGGCACTAACACTAACAATCTGCAATGATCTAAGCAACTGCAGGATGGACAACTTGTTCTGATACAAAATGTGGAAAACAGAGGCTAATCAGGGATCGGGTTTTGGCGTTTACAAATGCTCGATACAAAACCATAATACAACGCTAATTGCCAAATCACGAAATGCGATCAAGATGTGGGCCCAACACTTCAGGTTTTGGGGTTTGCAAACACCCAATGAAAAAACAAAATGAAACTACAATTACCGAATCGTGAAACGCGAATAGGCTGTGGGCCCAGCACTTCGGGTTTCGGCGTTTGGAAGGTGAGCAGCTCTATTACACAAGCCGACGGATGTCCCGAAAGAGAAAACCCCGAATCGCTATGCTCTAAGTTAATGTGAGACCGGGTTTGCAATCGGAAGAACCAAGTAATTACTGTGTTTGCTCAAAACAAATCTTATCAAGAAATAAAAAGAGTTTACAAACTCAATGAAAAACAAAATATAAACGGAGAGACTACCTCCGAATGCACAATAACGACTTCGATTCAAAATGTAATTTTTCAGATCAACAGATTACAATCGGTTTTGGTATTTATACAAAAAAAAAAATTAACATTAATTTCCTAATTCAAAAATTGCCCCTTCGACCTTAGAAAATATTTAATTGAGATGGTGAATGGTGTCTCGTGACCTGCAAAGGTTAAGATGGCCACCACTTGAGCAATTAGTAAATCGGTGCTTAATCCTCGAGTCTTGAAGGGTCAGTATGGCCACCAATCCACAGTTATTCAGGCGGTGAAATGATTACTATCCAACAATGCCTATATTCCTCTGACGACGTTGCAGTCTCCAATAAACTATTCAAATGCACAGAGAAATACAATGGCACTCAGCGTTTCAATTTAGTGAGTTCATAGTAGATGATTACTAAAAATGCTCTTTAATGACCAATGCAGAAATCATATTAACACCAAAACAGTAATTTTCAGATAAATATGATAGGGTTGATTTTTTCAAACATATCTAAAATAAGTTCCTTCTTCTCTCTTTTATTTGTTCAGTTCTGTAATTGAAATTCACTTTCCATTCAATGCAGAAATCAGATTAATACCAAAACACTAATTTTGCAAACTTATTCAAAGAATAATTCCTATGTGATAACAGTATGAGCTTGTATATTGGAGGGACCGGCTTCCAATCGACAGGCACATATCTATTCGGACACTTCAGCATGCAAATGAAGTTGGTTCCAGGTGACTCTGCGGGCGTAGTCACTGCATTCTATGTAAGGAGATTCATCAAAAGCTTTTAGACCCATCTTCATCTTCAGTTTTGGGAAATAATTAATATTTCGATCGTTTCTTTGAGAAGCTGTCGTCACAGACCTCTCAGCATGACGCGATAGACTTTGAATTCCTGGGAAACAGGACTGGGCAGCCTTACATTTTCCAAACGAATGTTTTCACCGGAGGAAAAGGAAACAAAGAGCGACGCATATACCTCTGGTTCGATCCCACTAAAGACTTCCATTCCTACTCTGTGCTCTGGAACATGAAAATGATTGCGTGAGTCTTTTCTTTTATGTGAACTGTTGGTGTTTGTATGTGAAATAACAATGAGCTTATCTTCGTGGTGTTTTCTAAAATATTGGATCACAATCTCTTTTATGGATTTCAGGATCTTTGTAGATGAAATTCCAATCAGAGTTTTCAAGAATAGCCCAGACTTGGGCGTGGGATATCCCTTCAATCAGCCGATGAAGGTGTACCCAAGCCTGTGGAATGCTGACGATTGGGCTACGAGAGGGGGACTGGAGAAGACAGATTGGAGCAAGGCGCCCTTCGTTGCAGCATACAAGGGATTCCACATCGATGGTTGCGAGGCCTGTTTGTTCAGTCGACTTGTGCTACTCAGGGTCGTCGGTGGTGGGATCAGAAGGCTTTCGATGACCTTGATGGATTGCAATGAAGAAAACTGAAGGACGTTCGTGACAAGTACACCATCTACAACTACTGTTCTGACAGATTGAGATATCCTACAATGTCTCCAGAGTGTACCAGAGACAGGTATGCCTAAACAAGTTTAACTTTTCTGTATATTATTATGATTCCAATTGATCCAATAATATTCTGTAGTCTTCTATTCTTATCATTCTTTTCTCGTTTGGTTGATCGATCTTATCATTCATTTTGTTTGAGTGGTCTGTTGCAACAAATTGTTTATTACGGTGCTCATAAGCAGTGGATTTGTACTCTTTGTACAGATTCTATTGACAACATGGAAAATAAAAGTGTGTACTATTTTTGCTACCTGGAGATGTGATCTGAATGAAGTTTGTGTTGGAGAAGTTAATTTCTCTACCTACCCACCTATTATATGAACGTTTGGACTCTTTTTTTTTTAGAGAATTCTTTTCCACGGACACTTTATATTGTTTCGGAAAAGCTTTGGATTCTCCAGAGATTTCCATTCACTCAAAAAACAAACCATGTAACCATTTCACTCATTCATAAATAAAATCTGTTTCACTGTGCATTTATGTAACCATTTCACTCATTCATAAATAAAATCTGTTTCACTGTGCATTTATATAACCATTCAAAAATAAGAATCTGTTTCACTGTACATTTTAGAGTGTCCCTTTACTTCTGCCCACTCATCGTGGTATTAGAGCTAGGATAACATTGAGTTGCCAGGAGAGCACGCTGTGCATTGAGCTGCAGTAAGAATTGAGAATTGGAGAGTTGAGGAAGCCGCAGCTTCCAGGAGAGCCGTAAGGGCAGGTTAGCAGTGAAGGCCGTGAGCAGAGGGTCGTGAGTGTTAGCTTTTGCGGCAAAGAGACGCAGAGCTGACGAAGTCACAGCCTCCAAGAAAGCCGTGAGAGCTGTGCTGTCCGTGAGAATTGGAGTTGAGGGCTGTAACAGTCCCGTGAGAGAAGAAATTAAGTCCGTTGTTGACTCCATCAGCCTTAGGAGGAACACGAGAGCCGAGGGTTCGAGAGCAGCAGCGACAATGGGTATTGATTTAATTGCCGGTGGAAAGAGCAAGAAGACCAGGCTTGCTGCTCAGCTCTAAGTTTGGCTGTTCTGGTAACCTCTCTCAGTTCCTTCAATCCGTTTAGGGTTCTGTTTTTTTTTTCTCCGTGAATCAAGTGAGTGAAGGTCAAAAATATATACATTTTCTTTCAGATTTAGCTGAAAGCTTGGGGAATGAGATAGACGGGTGTATTTTTCTCTGTATTTGTGACATGTTGGAGTTGATACTATTTCTCTTACCGGCATAAAACAGAGGCTGTTGTAATTTTAGAGCCATTTAACAATAGGGGGGATTGATTGGTAATCTTGGATAATTGTACATTGAATAAGTAGAACTGGGCATTATATTGGGCCTGTTTTCATTTTGTAAACTAATTTGGTGACATTGTGGATATAATGAGAGCAGTTGTTGTTGCTTGAAGAAAGTACAAAGAGCACTCATTTTTTTTTTTTTTTT
>ML800331.1:146322-171824 GCA_009831015.1 Picea engelmannii
AAAAAAAAAAAAAAAAAATTGGCTTATTTTTTTTTAAGAGAATGGCATGAGGGATGTTTCAACAACTTATGATTCCAACATTTTATGGGAAAAATTATGATAATTGGCCATTTAGCATGAAAATAACATTTGATTCATATGAGCTAGATGAATCTATTTTGAGTGTTGATGAAAAGAAAAAGCTTGAAAATAGACAAAAAAATAAAAGGGCTTTGCAGATAATTGGACAAGTGTTGGACGATTCGGTTGTTGGAAGGATTAAACTAGCCACTATAGCCAAGCAAGCATGGGACACTCTAGAGACGGTATATCAAGGCACTAGCAAGGTAAAAATTGCCAAACTCCAAGCACTTAGAAGGGAATTTGAAAACTTGCAAATGAAAGATTTTGATTCAATAGATCACTTTACATATCGTGTTACGGAGTTGTAAATCAAATAAGGAAAAATTGTGATGAGCTAGTAAATCAGAAGGTTGTAGAAAAGTTTTTAAGAAGTTTGCCTAGAAAATTTGATCCAATAGTTGTGGTAATTGAAGAATCTAAAAATTTGACTAAATATTCTATGGATGAGTTGGTTGGCTCCTTGAAAAATTATGAAGACAGGTTGAACAAGAATGACAATACTTCATTGGAGCATGCATTCAAAACACAAGTGACATTTGGCAGAGGCAGAGGAAGAGGAAATCCAGGATTCAGAGGAAGAGGAAGAAATAATTTTCAAAGAGAAAAAATAAAGAGTCAAGACCCGGGAGGAAGGAGAAATCAAATTTTCAGCTCAAGGGAAAGCAATCCCAATCAAGCATCACAAAGGTATGACAAATCAAAGATTCAATGCTATTACTGTAAGAAGTATGGTCACTTTGCAAATGAATGCCAAAAGAGACAAGCAGATATGAGAAAGCAGAATGCACATTTTTCTCTGAGATTAGTTCTGAGACATTGTTTATTACATGTGATGTAGCTCAAGAAAATGCAAGTAACATTTGGTTTCTTGATGGTGGTTGTAGTAACCATATGATTGGAAATAAAAGGGTTTTTTGAGGATTTGAATACATCAGTTAAAGCACAAATTAAATTGGGCAATGATAATATTGTAGAAGTCATGGGAAAAGGTGCAATCAATGTAATAACAAATAGAGGAAAGAAAACTATTCCTGATGTTTATTTTGTGCCTGGTTTGAAGCATAATCTCATAAGTGTAGGACAACTTACTCAAAAGGGTTATAGAGTTTCTTTTCATAATAATGTATGCACTATATTTGATATTCCTCCTAGTAAAACGGTGATTGCAAAGATTAAAATGACAGACAATAGAATGTTCCCACTTCACATGAAAAGTGAAATGATGGAGAATATTGGAACAAGTTTCAAGGAATCAAGTCAAGATCAAGCATGGATATGGCACTTGAGGGATGGCCATCTAAACTTCAAAGGATTGTGTCTATTGCAAAGAAATGAAATGGTAAAAGGTTTACCACCTATTCAAGAACCAATTAGTTCATGTGAAAGTTGTATTTTCGGCAAGCAACATAGGATAAACTTTCCAAAAGAGAAGTCATATAGAGCTTGGGCACTTTTAGAAATTGTGCATACAGATTTATGTGGTCCAATGAAAACACCATCATTAGGGGGGAGCATATATTTTCTAACATTCATTGAGGACTATAGTAGAAAAACATGGGTTTATTTCCTCAAACAAAAATCTGAAACATTTGACAAGTTTATGGAATTCAAGACATTGGTTGAGAAACAGAGTGGTCTATCTATTAAGAGATTAAGATCAGATAGAGGAGGAGAATACAAGTCAAATGAGTTTTTGGAGTATTGCAGGTATCATGGAATAAAGAAGCAATTCACTACAGGCTATACATCTCAACAGAATGGTGTTGTAGAACGGAAGGATTGTACAATAATGGAGATGGAAAGAAGCATGTTGAAAGGCAAGAATCTATCTAATGAATATTGGGCTGAAGCTGTAGCTTGTGTAGTGTATATATTGAACAAGAGTCCAACAAAGATTGTGAGGGGCATGATTCCTCAACAAGCATGGAGTGGTAAGCATCATAGTGTTTCTCATTTTAAAGTATTTGGTTGCATTGCATATGCACATGTGCCTAAACAAGCAAGGAGTGAATTGGATGATAAAAGTGAAAAATGCATTTTCATTGGTTATGATGAACAATCTAAGGCATATAAGTTGTTTAATCCTATAACCAAGAAAGTCATTGTAAGTAGAGATGTTGTATTCAAAGAGGAAGAATCATGGGATGACAATATAGACAAGACAATTATAGGTACAAGAATACTATATGAAGAACAAGGAGAAAAAGGTCAAGGAGAACAATCAAATGAGCAAGGAGAAACACCATCAAGAATTCCACAAGAAGAAAACTCACAAAGGCAAGTTGAGCAAGGAGAAACATCAAGCCCACAAGTAAGTTATGACTCAAATCCTACACTTGAATCATTAAGATCAAGATTAAGAGGCAAAAAGACTATAAGCTTGCAAGAAATATATGATCAAGGAGATATGATAAATTTGCAATTCGATTTTTCCCTATTTACTCAAGATCCTATATATTTTGAGGATGCAATTAAGGAAGAACATTGGATTAATGCAATGAATGAAGAAATGGAATCTATTAGGAAAAATGATACATGGGATCTAGTTGATTTACCTAAGGAGAAAGAATGCATAGGTGTGAAATGGGTATATAAAACTAAATAAAAGGCAAAGGGAGAAGTTGACAAATATAAGGCAAGATTAGTAGCTAAAGGATTTGCACAAGAATATGGAGTTGATTACAATGAAACATTTTCACCCGTAGCAAGACTTGACACAATTAGGATGGTACTAGCTATTGCAACTCAACATAATTAGAAAGTTTTTCAAATGGATGTCAAATCAGCCTTCTTGAATGGATATTTAGAAGAACAAGTCTATGTGCAACAACCACCAGGGTATGAAGTAAAAGGTCAAGAAGACAAGGTTTACAGGTTGAAGAAGGCACTTTATGGATTGAAGCAAGCACCAAGGGCTTGGTATAGCAGGATATATTCATACATGATAAAAAATGAATTCATAAGAAGCACTAGTGAGCCTACACTATACACCAAAGTCAATAAACAAGGTCAGATCTTGATTGTTTGCCTATATGTTGATGATTTGATCTATACAAGTAATATCTCTATTGATATGTTTAAATCAACAATGAAGAAGGAATTTGAGATGACAAACTTGGGGTTAATGAAATATTTTCTTGTCATTGAAGTCACACAAAATGATAAAGGCATTTTCATCTGTCAAATTAAATATGCAAAAGATGTTTTAAAAAGGTTTAGAATGATAAACTACAGTCCAATTTCTACACCTGTGGCAGTTGGCACAAAACTAAGTAGAGAACAAAATGAGATGGATTTTGATTCAACCATATTCAAAAAATTGGTTGGAAATTTGATGTATCTGACAATGACTAGGCCAGATATAATGTATGGAGTCAGTTTGATTTCTAGATTCATGGACACACCAAAGAATTCACATTGGCAAGCAGGAAAAAGGTTATTAAGATATATTGCAGGGACTATGAATAATGGCATATTGTATTCCAATTCAAATAATCTATAGTTGGTTGGATACACAGATAGTGATTTTGCAGGAAGCATTGATGATAGAAAGAACACATCTGGATATGCATTTCATCTTGGAACAGGAGTTCTGGCATGGGCATCAAGGAAGCAACCAATAGTGACAATCTCATCAGTAGAAGCAGAATATGTAGTAGGTACATCAACAACATGTCAAGTAGTCTGGATGCGAAGAATTTTGAAGGATCTAGTGCACAATCAAGAAGAGCCTACTACAATATACTGTGACAACAAGTCCACCATTGCACTATCAAAAAATCATGTTTTTCAGAAGAGGACTAAGCATATTGACACAAGATATCACTTCATTCGAGAACTTGTCAACAATGGAGAATTCATCCTACAACATTGCAGATCAAAGGAGCAACTTGTAGACATATTTACAAAGGCTTTAGCACAAGACCAATTTGAGTATTTAAGAGAAACATTGGGCATTGTAAATATTGATGTAATTAGTAGTAGAAATTAGGGGGGAGTGTTGGAGAAATTAATTTCTCTACCTACCCACCTACCACACCAACGCTTCGACTCTTTTCTAGAGAATTCCTTTCCACCGACACTCCAGATTGTTTTGGGAAAGCTCTGGATCCTCCATATGCTTCCATTCTCTATATAAAAACAAGCTATGTAACCATTTCACTCATTTAGAAATAAAAAATTGTTTCACTGTGCATTTTAGAGCGTTCTTTTGCTTCTACCCACTTAGTTTGGGATTTGTATGTTTTGCTATTTTGGATTGGATTGGATGAATCAGAGCTTTTGATGGCGCTAAAAAAAAATGTCTTCAAGTATATTTGTAGCTAATCCTCAGCCATATTAATACTTAATTTTGTTGTACTGAGAGTAGCGAGATACTTTACAACTCAAGATAAAGGAATTGTTAATATTTTCAAATCTGCTTAGCCATTAAGTCATTGCCCATTACCCATAATAAGTAGATGTGTTAAGATTTATCTCTTTTAAATAAATTGTATGATTTTTGGAAAATTTTGGTTAAAACAATTTACCCATTATCCATAACAAGCAGATGTGTTAAGATTTATCTCTTTTAAATAAATTGTATGATTTTTGGAAAAGTTTGGTTAAAACAATTAAAATGCATTGGTTTCTCAGTGAAGTTAATAGGAAGAGTGGAAATCAATTACTAATAGTCCCTCACCTCCAAGGGCAAGGACTAATAACTAGATGTGTCAATAATAGTCTCTTTTAATAAGTATAGATAAGAAGATAGTTTATATTGTGAACTTAGTGACAACTCAACAATCCACGTCACAAATTAGGAGTATAAGGGTTGACCATTGATTTGATTAAATTGACCATGACAATCAAAGCATTCCATCATTTATGGTAATTTCAAACCAAAGCAACACACCCAAACCAATTTGACTTATGAGATTAAGGAATTGATCCTCATGTACATAAGGTTGAACATTAAGTACAAAGATATATAAATATATCTATATGATATATTCATGTAAATTCTTTTGGTGAGATGGATCCTGTATGTTGAAATCTCCAGTTTTGATGGTTCATCGCATTTTCTTGGAATTAGTCGGTCAAATGGTCAATCAACATATGGAAATATTTAGTCGAGCGATCAACCATATGCTTACATTAGTTGATTGAGTAGTCGAACGGATTATTGGTCGGATAGTCGACCAATAATCAAATACAGTCAGTCAGTGGATCGACCAACCGAGCAATCAACTACAAGTTGGATGCATGGATGGTCAGGTCGAGCAACCTTGACGAGATGACTAGAAAACACAAATTTGACGGAGTCAACTCTAGCCTCCGATGGTTCTATATGGACAAGATCTTCCCGATTCCAAGGAAGTTGGTTAGATCTTGAGGCTATAAATAGTAGACCCGATGGGTCATTATCATCAAGAATTTGTATGATATGTTTTTGCAAGACAATATGTTCAACATGCATTGTGATGTTGTGATCACATTGCGTTGTGCTTAAGTGTTCTAACCGTGTCTTTAGACACAACCTTTTTTCATCAAAGGTCATTCCTCTTAGATTATCTGAAGTTTTTTTTATTTGTTTCGTAATAAGATTACACCCAATCCCCAACACGGTATTAGAGTTGATGGTTTAGATCTTTCCTATTGTCTACAAATCTTGTGTATTCAAATCTTGTGTATTCAAATCTATTGTGTGATTGACTCTAGGCTGGTGATTTTCTAATTGTAAACTTTGGAAAGAAATCAGATTTGTTAGATATTGAAGATGCTTTCGAAGATCTATCATGTTGTTTTGAATCCAGATCAAATTATGTTTTTTGGGCTCTAGACATGGAAACCCTACTGAAGACAAAAGAACTGTGGAAATACATGAAGAATTCAATTCTAGATCCGACATAAAATTAGACAAAGTTTGTTATCGACGGAAAGAGGGATGAGCCTGTGGGGGTCATCATGACCGATATCTCATTGTATATTGAGTTCCACATCAACAAAATCGAGTGCCCTCATCAAGTATGGAAAAATATGAAGTCTTTGTTCGAAAAATTCGACGAAATCCATGTCATGCAATTGGAGAAAGAGTTGATATCTCTTGATCCTCATTATTTCAACACAATTGAGGACTATTTGACTCGTGTAAAGGATATGTAGTTGAAATTGGGAGAATGTGGAAAGAATTATCAGAAGAAAGATAGACAACTTATCAAGCTCGTCCTGATGAATCTGAGCACACCATTTGATGTGTTTGTGTCGACTTTTCGCACCAACTAGGAGGCTCGCAAGGATTATACCTTTGATGTTTTTTGTAACTTATTGTTCAGTAATCAACACAGGTTGCTAGATGAAGAAAATCTTAGTGGAAAACATCAAGCTCACTTGCTCAAGGGAAAGGGAAAGATAAATCATAAGGAAAGAGGATGGTTTGATACTCCTATGAAATCTGAATTCCTCGACTAGAAAACTAAAAGAAGAACTGATGAATCAACATCCAATTGGAAGAGTCAAAAGAAGAAGACATGCTGGTACTGTGGAAAGACTGAAAATGTGGAGAAAGTATACTACAAGAAGAGAGACAACTTAGAGGAAAAGATCAAGCAAATTGAAGGAGACGTGTCCATTGTTCGCTAACCCACTGATAATTTCACCTTCCATGTTGGAACTTCTCAAACATTTCTTTTATTTTATAATAAATTTTACTACTGTAAAATCTTCTGAAATATTGGATTAAAATCCATTTTATGGATTTCACGATTTTTGTAGATGAAATTCCAATGATAGTTTTCAAGAATAGTCGAGACTTGTGTGTGGGATATCCCTTCAATTAGTCAATGAAGGTGTACTCAAGCCTATGGAATGTTGATGATTGGGCTAAAAGATGGGGAGTAGAGAAGACATATTGGAGCAAGACGCCCTTCATTGTAGCCTACAAGGGATTCCACATCGATGGTTGTGAGGGCTCTGTAGCCCAGTCAACTTGTGCTACTCAGGGTTGTCAATGGTGGGATCAGAAGGTTTTCAATGACCTTGATGAAATGCAATGGAGAAAATTGAAGGAGGTTCCTAAAAAGTACACCATCTACAACTACTTCTCTAACAAATTGAGATATTCTACAATGTGTCTAGAGCATGCGAGAGACAGGGATACCTAAACAAGCATACCTTTTATGTATATTATTATGATTCCAATTGATCCAATAATATTTTGTAGTCATCGTTGCTTTCTACTTTTATCATTGTTTTCTCGTTGATCCATCTTGTCATTCATTTTGTTTGGGTGGTATGTTGCAACAAATTGTTTATTATAGTGCTCATAAGTAGTGGATTTGTACTCTTTGTACAAAGTCTATTGACAACATAGAAAATAAAGTGTGGACTATTTTATCTACTCGGAGAGGTAATCTATTTGGGTTATCATGAATGTGAGTCTAATTTGGATGATTTTTGGGATTTGTATGCTCTGTTATTTTGGATTTGAGTTGGCCCATTAAGGGTGGAATCGTAGTCTTCGATGGCGTTAGTCGATTTGTAAAAAAAATTCTTTGAAGTATCTCGTGCTCGCTAACCCTCACCCATGTCTATACTTAATTTTGTAATATTTTAAAATCTTCTTTAAATGCATAATATCACTCAATGACATATAGTAAAATTGTATCATCAATTATACATGAATCCTTAGCATTATTTTTTATTTCTGCTTGGCGCTCTTTGTATCTCATTGCACCAACATAATTCTTTGTTAATTCAAACCCCTTGAGCGTCACAAATGCATTGATCTTCAGTGAATTAGTTTTTTAGCTCTAGAATTTGGTTAAATTGGCTCAAACTATGTATAGACAAGAAGATAGCTTAGATTGTGAACTTGGTGACACCTCAATAATCCACGTCACAACTTAAATTTGACCATGGGATCAAGGAATTTCACCATTTATTCTATTTTAAATCCAAGGAAACACACCCAAAGCAATTTGAGTTCTGGGATGATTCATAAGGATCTCTACAACCAAGTAAAATCGATGTTCTTGAATTATGATGTAAATGTACTCATGTCAAAGAGCTCAACAAGATATTTCAAATGATGCTCGAACGAGCTCAAATATATGTCGTATGAGAAAGTTATGGCATTCTATTTTTTTTTTAAATAGGAAAAAACACTGATAAAGATGACACATGGAATTACTAGAGATTGACACATGGAAATACGACCAAAAAATGTGGCAGTACAGATAGGACACATGGTAGTACAGATAGGTCAGGTGGTAGTGAGGATTCTAATGTGGTGTGTTGACTTGATCGTATGGATGTTGATGTGGCGTGATGACTAGATTGTATGGATGTTGATGTGACATGCTGACTAGACCATATGGATGATGATGTGGAAAGATGACTGGACTGTATGGAGGCTGAATGGGATGTATGGATGTTGACATGGAAGGTTGACTAGAGAGTATGGCTGATGACATGGAAGTATGACATAGGAATATGACTGTGCAGGGGCGTGGATGACACATGGGCCAATCAGAGGTCACCATGTGGCAGACCATATTTCCCAAAAGGATCTTATTATTTCAGAAAGGTCGGAAGGTGGGTCGAACCCCTAATCTCTACACCAAAAACCAAACGAATTAAACAATATGATACAGATGGAACTTAATACAGTTAGAAACAATATTTTATTTAAAGTGATGTTGTTATAAGATTGTGCCAAAGGCGGGAGGTCCGTGGGATTGAATGTTAGAAAAAACAGGATCGTGAAGCAATAAAATAAAACAAATGTGAAAATAAAATACAAAAGATACACAATATGATATAGACACAAATATATGTCGTTCACCCAGTGTGGGCTACGTCCACCATAGAAATTGTTAGGTCCTTCCTTTATTATTATCCAGCAAATGAAGGGATACAACCTACAACACACCCATTGTAACTTCCTCTTCTTTCTCTCATAGTCTCCTCACTCAAAATGCAATATTCGCAATGATCCATAGTTGCAATACATCTTTATCATAAAAGAGGATTGCCTTCTATGTAAAAACACCATAACATAACTGTTAGAATATGAATGAATGTGCTCATTTTACCATTGACAATATCACTATTATCACCCAACCATAGGCTGAATCCACCCTCCGAGCACCTTAACCTTGACAGAGAATCATTCTGGAAGCAAACCCTAGGCTAGATAGCTAAACAAAGGGTAGTGCACCTTTCCCCAAGGATAGCACACCAATAAGAGCTGATCAGATAGTCCAAACCCTAACCAAGAGATAGTCCAAGCCAAAATGTGATCTGCTAACTGCAACGACAACTCTCCTCCAAACCTGCGTGCAAAACTGGGCACTGAAGTGCGCACAAGTGCTGCTCTACAATTCTGAGATTGCATGCCAGAATGAAGACTGGCCTCCTGTATTTATAGTAATTCTAGCTAAATGCCTGGGCTGACTTCTCATCTTGGGTATCTGTCTGTTCAATATATTTTATTTCTTCTAGCCGACTTCTTCTCCTGGAGGCTAATAACCTAATACAAGTTATCTTCTTGAGCTGACATATCTTCTAGGGTTATTAGCCAACTCATTAGGGTTTCTTCTTACTTCCCGGAATATTCTATTCTCGTCAGGTTTACATGTGGAGGTAAATACCTCCCGCAACTACCATAATATCAACACTCCCTCCAAGCTAGGGAGGTATTACAGGTAATGGTCTTGAGCACAAACATACCATTCACCCAATAGCATCAACATAGTTGTATAGACTATCTCATGACTATATCATGAGCACCATCATCACCATCAGTGTCATCAATTGTATCATCTCTCGGAACCATACTCTATCTGAGTAATCAGACATGATGCTCACTCCACAGAGTGACATAGGAGCCATTCTTCTAATCTAGAAGAATAAATGTTCTTAACCATTTTATGTCTGGGGAATATTTGTTCATTGATCATCCATCTAGCTAATAATCATTTTCAACACTGTTGATAGTCTTCAAGGCAATCAGAACAATATCATTCAATAGAACACAACTCTGTCTATCCATAGTAGTATACAACTACAATCTAGTGGTACACTACCACACCAAGTATCACACAGGTACTTGATCAAATAGTGGAACACATCCACCACATTAGTATACATCTATTGTTTAGAGACATACAATGTTCATAACAATCATTTGATATCAACCTACACAGAAACAATGTTATGATATAAAATGAATTATCTGGGCCATTCTTCTACTCACATCTGTGAGATCTGAAAGAGCATCTGCCCTAGGAAAGTCAAACATCAGTGATGAGCTATCTGGACTATTCTTTTCAAGCAAGGAAGAATAATTGTCCTGATTTTTTTAGCCTGGACCATTCCCCACCCTGGGCCATTCCTCCGACACTAAACAAAGTGTAACCTGGAGGGAATGATTCTTCCCTAAGGAATGTATGTCCCTGATTGTTGAACCTAGACCATTCCCCACCCTAGGTCATTCCCCCAACACTAAACAAAGTGCAATCTGGAGAGAATGAATCATCCCTAAGGAATGACTGTCTGGACCATTTCCAAAGGAAACGACTGTCCTGCACCAACCTCCAAAACGGACCATTCCCCATGTTAACCACAGTGGGAAATTGTTGTACGGTGAGGCTGGCCAGTTTTCTTGAGTAACCCTCAAGAAGAGAGACTTCCCTAGACCATGACCCATGTTAACCACAATGGGAAGTCGATGTTTATGTTACATCAACAATCTGGACCATTTTGCGAACTAGAAAATGTCTGTCCGTCAGAAATCTCAATCCACTTTTTGAACTGGAAAGAATCTTCTCATCCTGGACCATTTTTCGAACTGAAAAATGATTGTCCGTCAATAAATAATACATCAGTGCTCCCTCCCAACCTGGGAGTCATCTCTTCCTTTTTCAATAAGGAAGTCTTCTCCACGAGCTCCAGCTTGAGTACACAAACTCTTTCATCTTGGACAGAATCTTTACCAAAATGTCTGCTTATCTACTCATCTATGGAGATATGCATTGGAGAACCACTTTGTCCTTTCTGGACTTCATCATGAATAATGTAATTCTTGATTTCAAATGTACTTCGGTCTGGAACACTGGTTTTCTCTGAAGGCTTCATGTAGCTCTTGATCAATAAAGTATATCATTGTTGGAAAACAAGAACATATCCATGTGGCACTTCTTATGTCATCATGACATCTGATCTTCTGAGTAATCATCTTGATACAATATCTCCATTATAGAAAATATTCACCACGCTTCTGCTGTGCACTGGAGGTTCTCCACCAAGTTATCTTCTTCCCTCTACATACATGGGTCTCTTTCTGGTATGCTTCAAAGTCTTGAGGTTGCTCTTCATACGCTCTTGTTCTATTGCTCTAGAGAACGGTCTTTTCTTTCATTTGATGTAGAACTCCAACCCATGGATATTGTGAATGATATAAAGACTCATGTAGAGGTATGTATGGTTTATTGGAACAAGTAATCATCATAGTGTTCTCCCTCCATCTGGGAGAACCTCTAGTTCTAGATCACAACTTTCAATTCCTTTGTTTAATTGCTTTTATTGAGTTCATATCAGGTTGGTAATCTTGTGATTCTTAATACAGTGACTGTTTGTTCTGGTTTCTCTTTCTTTCTTGGAATCTTCATGTTATTCCTGATGTTTTTCTTTATCTCTTGGGTCCATGGAGTTTCTTATAGATTCCATTCCCTAAAGATTCCACATCTTTCTTTCATTATAGAATCATGGATGTGGATGGAAAACCAAGGATACTTTGAGGTTTCTCTTTGAAGAAGACTTCTTCTGAGGTTGAACTGAACACGTACCGTCTTTCATGGATTCTACCATGGATATATACTTCATAATCTTCAATGGATCATAGGATTAGCTCCCTCCTAATCCTTGCTTTATGTATGAGTGCATATAATAGGCTCCATCCGTCTAACGGAGTCCACGCTTCTGTCTACATCCTTATTGTCTTCTGCAATATATAATCATCTCCTTCCGTCTAATAGAGTCCACACTTTCATCTTATTGTCTTCTGCAAAAGGTCATAAGTCTTTCTTCAATTTCCTCTTGATTGCTGACTTCTTTTTGTCTTTGATTCTTCTAAGTCTCATCATGATTGATTCTGATTTCATCTTTCCTTGTATAATGATAACAGTCCTTATCTTGTTGTTCTTTCATAGGTATAGTTATTCTTGGAACACATTATCTTTCGAGAAATAGATATACAAGATATGTACAGAGATGATGCAAACAAGATATGTACAAGAACTAAGAAGAGTATTGTTACCTTCAGAAGAAGAAGTCCCTGATTAGTCTTCTTTGTAGGTTCCTTTTCTTCGGAAACTGATGCTTCGTGTTTCTCCTTCCTTTTCTTTAGCTCAGGACAATGATTCTTATAGTGACCATACTTTCGATAGTTGAAGCATTGTATTTCTAAAATATCTTTCTCTTGATTTGGCTTCCTCCTTGAACCAAGCTTCCTTTTGTTCCTAAAATTCTTGAATCTTGTTGTGAAGGATTGATCATCGTACTTCTTTTGGGGTTTCTCTTTTTCACTGATCATGTATTCTTCTTGATCATAGAAAGTACAAAGTTTTATTAAATGTAGGATACTCCTTCCTTGTGTTCATGCTTGCGGCAAATGCATCCCATGTCTTGGGAAGACCATTGAGTACTATGTTTACCAATTCCTTCTCTAAAATGATCTCTTCAATAGCTTGTAGTTGATCTCTTAACTGGGAGATCCTCACAAAGTATGATGTTGTGCTATCATCATCATTCATCTTCTTGTCACGGAGCTCATTCTTCAAACTCATGACTTGTCCAATGTTTCTGACTGAGAAGATGTTTGTTAGGGCATCATACATATTCTTCGATGAGTCAAGATGAGAGATGTATGGTATCAAGTGGTATTTTACAGAGTCCACTATGATACTCATGGCATTGATGTCACTGTTTTTGAACTTCTTCATAACTGCAATGTTCTGTGGTTCCTTCTCTTTTCCTTCTTCGAACACTTGTTCCACGATATTTCCTTTCATGACATCCAACACTTTATTCTTGGCAAGGATGATGTCAATCCTTGTCTTCCATGCTCTAAAGTTAGAAGCTCCATCTAACTTGTTCTCTGACTTCTTAGAGTTAGTCATGGCTGCTTTGACTTGGTCAACCCTAGATTTGACCAAAAACTCAAACTTGACATCTTGGCTTGTTGAGAGTACCAAGAGATGCGCTAGGCTAGGGTGCGCTGATCTATTCAGAAATTAGGTCAATCCCTTCACTTAAGGTGCTTCAACGAGAGGATTAGGGTTTCTACAACTACACCTGCTAGTAACCCTAGCGACAGTGTTATGGTGACTGCTCCTGCTAGAAACCCTAGTGGCAGTTCTTCAACGAGCATAATATCCTTATGACTATGTTTCCTTCCAATGGTTAGACTGAATGAAGGAGGTGTGAGCCCATAACCTGTTAGAATATGAATGCATGTGCTCATTTTACCATTGACAATATCACTATTGTCACCCAACCATAGGCTGAAGCCACCCTCCGAGCACCTTAACCTTGGAAGAGAATCATCCCGGAAGCAAACCCTAGGCTAGATAGCCAAAAAAGGGTAGCGCACCTTTCCCCAAGGACAACACACCAAGAAAAGCTGATCAAATAGTCCAAACCCTAACTAAGAGATAGTCCAAGCCAAAACGTGATCTGCTAGTTGCAGCAGCTGCAACAACAGTTCTCCTCCAAACCTGTGCACAAAAATGGGCACTGTAGTGTGCACAAGTGATTCTCTGCAATTCTGAGACTGCTTTCCATAATGAAGACTGGCCTCCTGTATTTATAGTAATTCTGGTTAACTGCCTCGGCCGACTTCTCATTCTGGGTATCTGTCTGTTCAATATATTTTATTTCTTCTGGATGACTTCTTCTCTTGGAGGATAATAACCTAATACAAGTTATCTTCTTGAGCCGACATGTATTCTATGGTTATTAGCCAACTCATTAGGGTTTCTTCTTGCTTCCCGGAATATTCTATTCTCGTTAGGTTTACATGTGGAGGTAAATTCCTCCCGTAGCTACCATAATATCAACATCAACTTCTATCGTCAGATCTACGACCTTATAATAAAATGTCTAGATTTACTATGAAATTACAATATACATTTACAAGGCAATTTTTCCTTCAGGGCCTCGCTTAGCCCCAGATCCCGCAGGGGGGTAACCCCCCCCCCCCGTCTACTCCCCCNCATTCTTCTAGGGTGTAAAGTCTTCATGGGGTATAAACACAATTAAAAAAAATTACCTATGAATCAAGAATATAATCAGGCTCCACAACCAATATTGAACCCGCGACCTCCGCCCATACAACCAAAGTGCCCGACCATTGCACCAACAAGGTTCCTTATGGAAAACTATATCATTTAATTTAGTTTAAATATTGCAAAGATCCCGAAAAATCCCCAATGGGTGCATGATTTGAATCATTGAACCATGGTTATATATCTAAATAACTTTACCATTGCACCATAAGTGCAAACCTTGTAAAGAAGTCACTATATATTTGGTAATATGCATAAGTTTTTCTTTCATATACTTTGAAGAAATGGTTTTTGTAAGCCATTTTGGAAAACCAAGAGTGGGGAGAGGTTTTTCTAGGCTATTAAACCATTGCAACAAGCCAAGGACTTGTCATTGAAAGGTTTTGTTGAGTATTCATTATTACATAGAAGTGTTTCTTGTATAATTGAAGAACCAAGCATTTTCAAGCCTTTTTTACTGTAGTAAGAGAAGGAGAATTTGTTCCCAATGATTTTACATCCTTCCTAAAGAGGTCGAAGACATTTTATTGTAGGTTGGAGATCCATTTTTAATGCAGTTAAGCATTTGAAGTGATTCACATTATATTAATGGAGTGGTTGTGGGATTAAATTGGGCGAAGATGTAGCCTAATATGGGTTAACTTCGTTATCAACTTGTGTTTTTGTCTTTTTGTTGTACTTTTCTTCAATTTATCTTTTCAATTGTGTTTTAAATATTTATTATTTAAGTCAAGACAATTTGTGCATAAATTATGTGCAAATCAAATCAGTGGATTTCAGATCAAGTTTGGTATCAGAGCTGGTTTGATATGATTTTCATTTTGAAGAGGAGTTTACAAAAGGACAATCATGGGAAAATATTTGAAGATATAAAGACTTCAAGAACTTGAAAAGATTAACCAACATATTCAGGAAGAGAATTTTGAATTGAGAAGGTTATTGCAAGTCTTTGAGGATGAGAATCAAATGCTGCAGCTTGAATTGCAAGCCAAGGATGAAATTTTAGCAAATATTCATAAATATTAAAGAGTGGAGGACAAACAAGAGTATACCATGTGTCGAGGAGACCGTATTAATATACCTTATATTCACAATATACCATTGAGGTTTCATGTGTAAGTGAGTCATCATTTTCTCTTTCTTCCCACCAAAAGGTAGATTCCTCTTTGGGTGAGTTTGAGAAACATCATTGTATTGGTTTTAAGATGCTATCCAAGATGGTTTATGATGGAAAGGGTCTTGGAATTAATAGAAAAGGAATGGATAATCCCATATATATATTGGAAATACCTCACTATGCAGGTTTGGGATATGGAAAAGGGGAAGTTGAAGAATGCTCCAAGGATGTTGAAGCAAGAAATGCTTCAAGAGAAGAGTCTAAGCCATTACAAAAATACCTTATACAAAGAAAAGGAACATCACTTCATGAGAGTGAAAAACAATTTAAGGCATCTTGAATGATAGGTGAACATCTTGAAGGAGTGAACATAGTTTCTTCCCAGCTGAATTGAAACAAGAACCACCATGAAAGGTATAATAAAATGGACAATTCCAATGTATTCCTTGACTGTAAAAAGAATGACAATGAGAAACATAGTTTATGGTATAAGTATCCATGTGCATTTTGTGGATTGTATAACCATTGTGTTGCCAAAAGTTGGAAGAGAAAGTCCTTGTATAGGAAGGTGTTACAAAATATTTCCCTTGCGGAAAGGTGAAATCTTCCTTGGATATCTAGACCCCTATTGTTCAAGATAGAAAAAAAAAACAAATGGACACTAACATTCGTTTATATCGATTCTTTATGTCTATAGGTAAAGAATATAGAAGAAAAAAGTGTGACTTACTCGTTTTCGACGGTTGTCCTCGATGATCTTCAATATTTTGTCTTGTTTTCCAATATTCTATCATGATGAAGAAAGTCTGCAAGGACCATAACAACACCTTCTACTCCTACAATATATCATTAGACATTAGCAGATATATCTATATAGACATAGATGTATAAACAACAATATGAAGGAAATAAGCCAATTTATATTAATGGAGAAACATGTTGAAGTACTTACAAACCAACGTTGACGTTGCAAAAACTCCTCCAAGATCTCCATTCTAACCCTTGCTTGAATGTCTCAAGATCAGAATGATGATGCTTTGATGGATTCCTTCCTCCAAGATAAAAGGTTTGACACTATGAAATCCTTTTTCCCCCTTTTCACCTTGGAATGCACTCATTGTATAGGAGTTGGATGCTTAACCACCATGAAGTATTTTAGGAAATAGTTGAGGATACTGCTCCATAAGCTGGTATTTTATCCTAATATGTAGCCATGAGATATGATTCGACAAAAAAAAACCTCTTCTCCTTAGAACTGGTCCTTAGAAAAATATGGGTTAGTTATAACTCCCTCTAACCACTTCAATGCTCCCCTAGTATTGAGCATAGAGCATTGTCAATGCTCCTTATACATGGGTAGGGGATCATTGATAATATTTCAACACTCCCTAGACATGGGAAAGGCAACATTAACCTTCAAAAATGGTCAAAATCTCAAGGTAAAAAGTAGTTTTTCGACCTTCTCATTATGAGTTTTTCTCCTCCATATTGATTAGGGTTTATGAGAAATTTTATTCCATGGTGTCAAAGTTGTGACACTTAATAAAGTACATGAGACACTTAGTAAGGTGCATATGATACTTGGTAAAGTCCATGTGACACTTAGTAAGGTCTATATGACAATTATGACACTTAAGTGTGAGAAGGTGATGTGACATTTTGGTGTGTACCAGATGCCCCATAAACTGTGAGGTCATAAGATAAACTCATGGATGAAACACTTTAAAAAATATCAATGTAAGGGAATTGAAGTAGGAGAGCCTAGAGGAAGCTACAAAAAAACATCAAACAATTATATATGTATCATCCTTGAGGTAGGCATACCTATGCTTGGAGTAAACTGACTCAAAGCATGGCCATCGACCAATACACTGCAGATCCATGAAAGTAATAACTAAGGATATGGACATCAGAGATACAATGTGGATCCATACCTCCATGACATGATATGACCGTGGCTATGAAAGAATACACAGTGGAGTTACGATATGACAAAAACATAGCCACAAAACAATACAAAGTGGATCTATGTGACAACATATACATTACTGATATTTCCAATATGGTGGTTATACTAGAATCTTATACATATTCAAATGATCTCCATCACAGCTTGGGTAAATCACATAATAGAGTGAATTCCCAACCCAGGGTCTTCATCACGATCCTAAAATAGTACGATTTTAGCAATGTGAATAGATGACTTGATGTTGAACATGGTAGAATCCACTTGATTATTGATCATTAATGTATACCATTAAAAAATGTGAGGGAAATAACCAATGGTGACAATGACTCTCAAGGTACCCTAATAAATTCCATAGAATGTGAATAAATGAGTTGAACTCAAACATTCGTGGAATAATTTGATCATAGGTCAATGGTGTAAACCTATTGTCGAAGGAGAGGAAACATTCCATTGAGGCATGTAGGTTCCAAGGTACTAATTGGTTTCCAATTCTAATTCCTGGATAATGTGTTGAAGTCGAAAGGAATAGACTCGTTGAAGGAGATCCATGATGTATCCCCTATCATCGACACAAAATCGACATAGGAAAGTGATATAAGTTGGATGATTAAATGAGTATGGAATGACATGAGGATGAAATATGGTAATACTACAAAATGGTTTCTTTGAGGTGAAACTTCCCTTGAACATTAGGAGGCACAAAAAATGACTTGGAAGCATTGACTCGACTGAGAGATAGACCAAAACATAGTGCGACGATCATTGGAGCACTCTTCGAGTGAGATGGAGTATGATGACTCATGGGATTGCTATGACTCAGAGACAAGTAGATTATCGAACTATAATACAAGATGAAAATATGTTCCATGTTCAAGGGAGACAACAAACAACTTCCATGATGCTTTCCAAAAAACTTGACCCACTTCCTTCAATTTTCCCCCCACCATGATTGGAAAGTACCTCTTTGTTTTTTAACAAGCTTAGGAGGATAACAAATGATCCGTATAGATCATCTTTGATGAGTCCCTCATCACATGTTTAATGAACCTGAAGAAGGAGGGGTTCAACCCCGTATGGGTCCTTCAATGCATGTTTTACAAGTCCAAAGAAGTAAAAATAACGGTATTTTCATGTTTAGAGTCTAAAAATATCTTAAAGATGACTCCATGGATGTTTTTTTCGTAGATTTAGTCCCCCAAGCCTGAAAAACGTGTAAAACAATACAAGGGAGAACTCTTCTAGTCATTATTGACTAGAGTATACCTTTTTCATAGTGAGTCTTACAAGGCCAAAAAAGGGGGTAAACTACCACTCGAAAGACAACTCTTTGTGGTTTAACGATCTCAAAGGATGATGGAGTATTCTTGTAGTTTGATTCATTTTTTAACGATCTTGAAACATAAAATGAAACCATGCTCGAAGCTGGTTTCATTTTGTATGAGCTTGAAAATGACAATGATTGGATAGTACTGCTGATGACATGGCATTGACATGGTAGGGTGATGTAGGCAGATGACTTTCCAGGGACATGGATGCCATGTGGTAGGCCATATTTTCTCAAAAGGTCCTTATCATTTCAGAAATATCGGAAGGTGGGTCTAACCCATGATCTCTACACCAACAATCGAACGAATTAACCAACATGTTATAGATGGAACTTAATACATTTAGAAACAACATTTTATTTAAAGTGATGTTGTTATAACAATGTGCCAAAGGAAAGAGGTGCGTAGGATTGACCTCGTGATCTTTGCCCATACAACCAAAGAGCCCAACCATTGCGCCAATAATATGCCTTGTTATGGAAAATGATATCATTTTATTTTTGTTTAAATATTGCAAAGAGCCCGAAAATCCCGAATGGGCATGGTATTTGAGTCGATGACCCATGGTTATATATCCAAAGAACTTTACCATTGCACCATAAGTGCAAACCTTGTAAATAAGTCTCTACAGATTTGGTAATATGAAGATTTTTTTCTTACATATACTTTGAAGAAATAGTTTTTTAAGGAAGTTTTGGAAAACCAAGAGTTGGGCAAGGTTTTTCTAGGTTATTAAACCATTACAGAAGGCCAAGGAACTATCGTTGAAAGGTTTTTATTGAATTTTCATTATTATACAAAAGTATTTCCTATATAATTGAAGAACCAAGCATTTTCAATCCTTTTTTACTATAGGAAGAGAGGGGGGACTTGTTCCCAGATATTTTACAACATTCCTAAAGAGGTCGAAGATATTTATTTCAGGTTGGAGATCCATTTGTAATGTAATTAAGCATTTGAATTTCTTCACATTCTATTAATGGATGAGTTGTGCGATTGCAACGATCTCGGAGATGTAGCCCAAGATGGGTGAAATCCACTATCAACTTGTGTTTTTTTTCTTTTTTCCATTCTTTTCTTCAATTTATCTTTTCATTTGTGCTTTAAAGCTTTATAATTTAAATCAATACAATTTGCATTTAAATTATTTGCAAATCAAGGAAATGGATTTCGGATCATGGGATCAAGGAATTGACCATCATGTACACAAGGTTGTACATTAATGCCACATCTATTATAGGTTTGATCATTTGGACAAGATATATAAATATATCCATACGATATATTCATGTAAATTATTTTGTTGATATGGATTCTATGTTATGGTTGACTTGTGTTCAAGGGGTTTTGGTCATTCATTCCATAGAATTAAAATCTATTTTTATAGTTTTCCTAGAGAGGTAATATGGGGTACTTAGAGAGCTACCCAATAGGAATGTGGTTATGTATTATTATGTATGGAGGCCAATTATAGTAAATAAGGTAGGGGCATGAGGAATGATAACACTCCTCAATCAATACTTTATTTCTCACTAATTACAATATTCTTCACTATCCTCCAATACATTTCTTACACTTATTTAGATAAAACTCTCTATCTTGTAGGAACATTCTATAGAAGGAATATTATACCATTTTTGATGTTCAAATTGGTCACAATCATAACAACAACCTCAGGAGGATAAAATATCCCTTGCATTTTTATAGAGGTGGCACTCCTCTTTTATGGTTTGAAAGATATGTCTTGATGTACTGGAATTAAATTTCTAAATGGGGGATACTAAAAAACAAACCCTAATCTTTATTTCTTTTAAAATGTAACGAAAAGATGAAAGTATATATTCACAAAGAAAAACTCCTGAGAAGAGGACCAAGAATATTTCACGGAAAGAAATAAAATGTATACAAAATATTATACAACAATAAAGAAACCATAATATGAAAACAACACATTCCCCACATCCATCACAGTGTTATAAAACTTGGTCACATTCATAAGATAAAAAAACATGTGTGCACAATATAGAGAAATTTGAAAGAGTATTTCATTCAAAAAATAAAAGATTATGATAGGTGTGCTTCAAAAAGCTCATTCTCTTAAACTCAAAATTTAAGACATCATTAAGGTTACACCCCAAGGTAGTTATCTCAAGAGTTCAAAATAATAATATTCTTGTTACAATAAAATTAAAAGTTTGGATTTGTCCAAAAAGATTAGGATAGGGCTCCTGTGGATCATAAAAGAAAGTGTAACAGGTTGGCCCTGAAAGAAGGAAAAGGAAATGATCAGAGATCAATTATGGGTTCTTAGGAAATTGAAAATACACAACTAGATGATTTCTAAACAAGAAGTATAAAGAATACGAGACTGTGAAAAATGACCAGTTCACAAACTACGATGGATTTCTCTCTCCCATTATCTACTTGTTGAGGTGCCTTTTGCAGTCTCTTTTCCTAGAATTTCGTCACCAGTTGTAACTACTTCTTAATATAGCTCCATTATTTTTATTAAGGCATTCTTTAACCAATTTTCAATATAATATCTCATTGGTGCAATAGTTATTTCTTGTCTTACTTTATTTCAAATAACGAATTCTCTAGATCTCTAAATTCCATTGAATGTTGGTGTAATGTATCCTTGATGTCTTCATTTTTGTTCACATAAATAACTAACCAACATTCCACTTCTTGTTCTATGTACTCAGTCAAACTATTATATTTCTTAGCGGATGAAGTTTTCAATATGTCCAAATTTTCTTCAAATTGTTCTCTTGTCATAAACATAGAGTTTAATAATAATTTTGGGTCTTCAATTTCTCCATTTGTTCTAGACAAATCTATCTCAATCAATTTTAAATATGACTCTCGTTGTTTGACACTTATGATATCACAATCAACCAATATTTATTTTAAAAACTTTATTATTTTTATCCAACATGCTTTGAGTTGATTTATGTGAACTGGGGAAGGAAATTCCTCCTCTTTTTAACTATTCTCACTCATGCTTGAAACATTTACAAAAAATGTGGAAAAAATCGCTTTATAAAACTCCTCATCATTCTCTAGGTTGGCTTGAAGGTATTGTCTCAAATTTGTAGTCCTTGATCCCAAAGAAACAAAACTATTCGCCAGTTCCCATGTCTCAATAATAAGAGACATTATTTTCTTCATGTTTTCTCCAACGTATCGTCTAACAACAATGAGAAGACTTGATTTTCCTCTTAATCTAGAGATTGATTCTAGTGTTCCATCAAGACTCTTCCATAGTTGCATTGTCACAATTAGGCTGGAAAATATAGGTGGGGGAATCAAAGAATTTTCTAATTCTTTAATTCTTTCTTTTAGAATGGTGTTTTCAATATTCGTTTCTCCAAATGACATTTTCAAGACTCACCAGTAGATTCATGACTATGTATCATTTTTTACGGTGAAACTCCATTAAAATCAAATTAAAAATTGGATTTCCCTTGGACCATTTTTATTTTTTAAATGAACCTTTTCAACAACCAATTTCTTTAATTTTTTAAAGGTCAATTATTCTTATTCAAATAGAGTTGGCTCTTGTGTTTCCAATTCTTCTACGATGTAGATTCTTTCCTGAATCCCTTTCTCTTCATTAGGAAATTTATGTATTCAATATTTAAATCTAGGTTCATATCTTCAAGAACAATGTCATCTTCAGGTGCACCCTCATTTCCTCCTTCTTTGTTCATTTATATTTTCCTTTTTCTGGTCACTGGAAGTTTATGAGGTCATTCCAGAATTCCCTTAGGAGGGTTCTTATCTCCTCTTATTCATCGGAATTGTCTACTGAATATTTCCTCCGTTCCTGAGCTGTTAACTGAGATTTTTGTGTTTGTAGGATGTTTTTTCTAGAAATGTTAGTATACTGAGTGCTCCTTTAATTTACAACTCTTCCTCGTTGTTGATTTTGATCAGTAGTACTAATAATAGTCTCAATGTCCTCTTGTTTTATCTCAATAATCATTGTTTTAGGGTCTTGTATATTGCCTTGTTCTTTATTCAAATATGAATGAATTAGAAAATGAGGCACTATAGAAGAAAAATGTCATATGATTCATAAACAAGTGGTTAGGGTAAAACGGTAAACCATTTGATTTCATCTACTAATTTTAAATTATACTGATCAAATTGAACTAAACATTCATCAATATCTGTAGTATTTTTCAACATAATCTCCCCAATAATCTAGGGCAAAGGAATGATTTTGTTTTTTTCATGGAAAAAATGGGCCCAAAATATATATTGTCTACATACCTCTACAAAAAATATCTTGTCTGACACACAATATAGCAGATATGGAGGCCTTTATCAAGAACAATAAATTATTATAACACTAAAGTGCTCCATCACTTCAATGCTTCCTTTCTTATCCATAAATTTTGTGCTTATAAATATAATCTTGATGTCTTTGACCCAAAGATTATATTTTTTAAGGAGAAAAAAATGCATTGTGTACTTCATAAAAATGATACATAGGCTTCTATTTCCACAAGGATGGATACCACATCTGAACATGGCTAGTTTTACATTTGACTCATTTTCCCAAATGCAAACGTTTGAAAATGTGATAGTATGTGATGGAAAAAATTAGATATGAGGACATGTATAATTTCTTATTCTTCGTGAAATTTGATAAATAAATAAAAATTCTCCATAAATAATATTTTCCCTGTCAAAAATTGATTTCTCATTAATTGTAAAATGTAAGATATACAAATCCAGTTGGAGAATGGTAGTCATATATTCTTGACCAAGTACTCTAGAAAAGAGCCATGCCATTTATCGATAGGGTTTTTTTAACAAAATGACCTAGATGCTTGATAAATCTTATGGTATCGTTGTTGGGTCTTCGAGATACTCTTGCAAAATATCCAATCCACCATTTCTCTCCTTCAAGAAAATATTAGCTTTATCTCATTTGAATGTGATTGTCATCTCTGGGAACTTGATCATTTTATCGAAGGTTGAATCTATTCCAGAGAAATAGGGGATTCTCTCTAAAGTTGAATTATTCTCTAGTTTTTATAGAATGTTTCCACACATCAGGACACTGGTTCTTTGAAATTCAAAACCTCTGGTATAAAAGATGATAAAGAAGTCTTTGATGTCCAAATTTGATTGGAATTTCTTTCTAGAAGAGATAATGATGAATAATACCAATATTCTCTTAACCATTGAAACTTTTGATCTTCTTATCTAAATGAGTTGATGGTGTCTCAACATAATTGTTCTCTTCTTCTAGTTGTCATGCTTATTCAAGTTAACGAGTTAATGTACAATCCTTTTAAAATGTTAATACCAAAGTAAACATTTTTACCATAATATACCTTGAAGCTATACTTTCAAAGGAATGATTGATATGAATTGAATTTGAATTAACGAAGAATTGTCTCGAGAAGTTCATCATTAATAATGACCTTTTAATACTTTGAAATTTTTTTATTTTCTGTGAGATTTTCTTTAAATGTACTTTGGGGAGAGTGACAATATGGAACATGTATTACCACAGGGAAGTGGAGGCTCAGATGTATGTAAATAAATATCTAAATAATCGTGAACTCGTGGACCCACAGTGAGACTTAAAAAAAAATGATTAAGTATCAAGAATGGATCGGTCAGACAGAGAGGATCGGGGGTATGTGGAGCATTAATGAAATTATCAAGACCAATGGTGAAAATTCAAGAATTAGACTAAGTATAAGAGTAATGTACCATCCCGCTTTGGCGCACTGAGTGAACTTATTCTTTGAGGACACTTGCTCACAAGCGATCCAGATTATTATGCCATAAAAACTTTTGATTTTGATTATGAGGCGTTATGGGATGATGACATGTTGTTTAACCGCTTTGACATAGACAGGTGCTATTGGCTCAGTTTTACTGAGTATGCAGGATTATGGACCTAGAGGATGTCGAGGCATCGATGGAACCCCTTGGACTCCAGATCGAGTTAGGGAGTGTGCCATTTGGGTTTGATTGCTTTACTGTGATTTTAGTGCATCTGACTGGATGATATGATATGGATATGTTCTGAATTGATTTGTTGATGATGTAGGATGACATTAGCTTGCCGACCAGACTCACATATGGAGTAAAGGTGTCACACATGACTACCAGATATGTTGAGGGAGAGGTGTGGACAACAGCCTTGCCACAGCCTACTAGCACTCCCACCGTGGATCGAACTGTAGGTTAATGATTACCTAGTTCGAGAGGACCCACGATGTCGTGAGGGCAGACTGCGATAGTCGCTCACGATGATTCTAAGGGGCATGCAATAAGGCGTGGGCCTTATTCCTTAGAAACCCTTAGTCTTCCACAAGTTCACCTGGCGGAGTGTTGACTCCAGGGGTTATTTATGTCTACCAATCAGTCAAGAGGCGAGTGGCACCCTTGGAGCACGTAGTGGGCCTTGAAGGGCACATCACGCAAAGGAACAGATGAGGCGAGTGGCACCCTTGGAGCACCTGGTGTGTCTTGAAGGGCACATCACATTGATGATGATAGAGGGATGAACCTAAATGGCCCCAAGACAATTAACAGGTTAATAAATTTTAAAACAATTTCCCTAATTAAATGTTGCCCAGTACAAAATCTAAGTTCTAAGTCTAAAATTT
>ML800331.1:180270-215426 GCA_009831015.1 Picea engelmannii
CATGAAGGGAGTAAGAAATTTAATTATTCATAAGAAATAAAATCTGTGGATATAAAAAGTAAAGAGGGAACTAACTATTATATCTTTTGATAATTTAAAAAGATACTAAATTAATGATAATAGGGAAAAGGGGTTATATTCCATACTTGCCTTTTGAGTTCTAAGTAAAAGGGGAAAGAGGGAAAATAAAAAAAATAGGAAACTAGGGAAAGGAGGTAATGTAAAAAGGAAAAGGGGGGAACTTAAGGGAAAAAGCGGGAAGTCAACTTAGTAAAGAATCTACATTTAAGAGCTTTCTAATTTTAAACCGATTTAGCAATTTCATAATAGGGAAAGCCTTTAAAAGCTGTAAGGGAATCTAGGGACACCTAGGAGTGATTCTAGGAGTAACTCTAGGTGGGTGAGAGAAATAAAGACAATTGCTTAATTAAAGAAATTAATTTATGGAGGATTGTAGAGGATGAGGGACACTTGTACGGAGAGGAATTTTTGGGAAATTATTTTTAAAACTTTAATTAAATGAGATTTTAGGAAGGAAGGGAAGTTTGAAACTCTATAAAAGAAAGGGAGGAGAAGGAAGAAGGATCATCTTCTGTTTGCGTAATGTTACACTGTAGAAATAACGACTTGACTGATTTACTTATGAGGAGTTGGGATACCCAGCTCGGAGAGGAGTGGTAGCTCGGCCTTGTGAGGTGAGTTGGGAGATAGACGAAACCTCTGGATAGTGTGTGTGGCCCCTTTGCGGCTTGGGGGGCTAAGGGGGAAGAAGAGTACCCCTAGCGTTGGCTGGGAGGTACCAGTGTAGTCTCGATGGTCGAAAAACGAGAGTTGCACAGAGCGCACCGACAACACTCGGAGCAATTGAACAGGCAATGATACGCTTTCTTAGTTTGAATGATAGAATGTTGTAGGATGTATGTTTTAGATCTGAATGTGTATTGGGTAGGTAAACTATTATCTAGTTTCATGACCGAAATTTTTATAGCCTAGATGAATGATTGGTTGATTGATTCCATGACTTTCGTCTCCCGCCTGTCATGACCACCCTGTGAGTTGATTGTGTCCTTGGGGTTGTTATCTTTCATCCCTAGCTCGTTAGTCCTCACCTGAGTAGTCAGCCAGGAGCCTGATCTACGGTCATCGCCTTAGCGTTAAAAGAACTATGAATCTCAATGCCCTGCTTTTCTGTGCGAGGATGATGAAGCAACGTCGAACCTATCAACCGTCCTCCCCTGTTGTTTTTCTTGGCTGAAGGTTTCTTTGCGTCCTGATGTGTTTCTTTTTCCTACAAAATTTTATTGTTGGCAGTTTTTTTTTTAAACTCGACATGTTTTTACTTAGTGTTAAATCCTTCTTACTTCTTTTTATATATCTTGTGGGACATTCTATGTATGGAATTCTTGAATGCAGTATATTGCTATATTTCCAGCTCTGCGTTTTTTAAAAAAAAAAATTCATTGCTCTCTCTTTTATATCTCATTTTACACCTTGTTGGGAAGTCCGTCATTTTTTTTTTATATCTTGTTTGGTTTATGGGCATTTCTACTTCATCAACCATATGCGTTGATGGGGGTGAATTTTGTTTGAAGGAAGGGGGGCGAATTTGTGAGGAATGATTGTTATGGAGTTCCTCGAGTTCCATTTTCTCAAAGGAATAAAACTGATAGTAAGTTGCATTATTTACTTGAACATTTATTTATGGGAATTTTGTCTCTAATTCAATTTAAATAGAGCCTTGCTTGGAAGTAGTCTTTCTTGAGTCAGAACCATCCTTGTCTGTGATTTCCACCCTGCAACTTTCAGCCAAACTGGACCCAATAACTAAAAGATTGTTGCGCGCGCTCGGGCCTCCTTGTAAATACTCTGTTGAATGGGGTCTACGCTAATGCCCACTGGCAGAGGGTTAATCTGCCATCTCTGTTCGAATTATCCCTTGTTTTGGTCCGACCTATGCACTGAGGTCTCTAGCCTCGAAGCTACCTCCCTCACTTAACCGAGAATCTCCCAAAAAATTGCTATGACACACTCTTTGCTATTAAATTAAACTGAAACTACTATGTTTAGCCGTTGCTAATCAAGGGACTTGTGAGAGTTGATCTTAGATGAACTATCCTTTCCATTTGCTCTCTGGATTTGATAATGCACTGGAGGTGTTAAGGTTGACAAATTTTGTGGTATACACATTTTATTTGCTATTATCATTTCCAGCCTTTACTAATCAAGGCCTCAAATGATTAATTCTGATTCTGGATAATCTATTTTGCCTGTGCTTTTGGAACAGTCTTCGTTGTGAGAAGCACCGAAGTAAAAAAAATTAATAATAATAAAACTACTGGTCTGAGCCATCGACAACGATGGAATCATAATCTTGTCAATGGATAAGCATATTCACAACTTCTTGGTATTTAGCGATTTAAAACTGTTTTACGCTCCTAACTACACTTGAAATTTTAAGAGTCGTTTGTAATTGTAACCTGGAGATGATCGAGTACACCGTATTATGGATTTATGAATCCCTAATACCAAAGTCGACTTACCTAGCTCTAAAATAGAGAGAGTCGGTGTGTCTGACAGATTTAGAACCCCGCCTTAAATTTTCTAGCGATTATGTTGGTGGCCTATCTCCTTAATGCTTATGACAAAAGTTGAAGTGACAGTTGGTTTTAGCAATCACTAATTAGAAAGAAGGAATGACAATCGTTGGGCAGTAACCCTCAGCGACCGTTTCGAATTGCAGGATTATAAATTTTTGGTAGTGATTTTGCAGAACCTTAACTATTAGGCAGTTGCACCCTTGTGCCTTGCTTTTGGACATAATCTATCCCTGCACCTTCTGGACTCCTTTCCAGCCTAATCACTAACGACAGTAAGTTAATATCAGTAAAAGCTAAACAATTCTGCATTAAATGCCCGAGTTTACCCTTGCCCTGAGACTTTACCCTTACCTGGCAGCGAATAGTATTAAATGCTTTGATTGTGTAATTATTAATGCCTGGTTATTTGCTCATGATAAATGCCAGGTTGTATTGTTATCAATACTCTTATGCCTTGCTTTCTTCTTTATGTTAAATGTCTTGTTTTCTTTATTGTTTAATTAATGATAGTATTTTAGTTTTAGATTGATACTATTGTATTGAGATTTATGACTAATTGGATGGAGGTTAGGATTAAATCGATGAGGCCCTACAGGATCAATTAATGTTTTAATTGAATGTTGAGTAAGGACTAGCTTGCAACTTTAGACTTGCTAAATAAATATGTGATTCATGTTAGTTGAACTATTGATGTTGGTTGAACTATAGATGTTAGATGAATTATAGATATGTGATGGAATTAGTTGAATTATTGATCCTCCTCCTATTTCTTAAAATCGGAATTGATGTTTAGTAATGGAAGCCCCTTTTTATTGTTGATAAGACTTTAGTTTTCCTTAATTTTTATTTGGATATGTAATTGGAATTGAAGTTCCTTCTTATGGTTCGCTAAGTTGGATCTCCCTATTCCTTTCTATGAAATTGTAAGTTGACCTTGGGTTCGTTATTTTATTGTTGGGTGTTCTTCAATTCTTTATATAAAGTATTAAGCCAACCTTTAGTCTGTATGGATATTTCTTATTAAGGTAGATATTCTTAATTCCTCTAAATGGAGATAAATAAAGAATTGACTTCTATTCAAGGTATTATTAGGTTGACCTCCGCATGGTATCTTACTGACTATAAATTGGGTAATGGATTCTTATGGTACTGCTTAATTTAGATGAGTCATTTTAAAGATATTTAGTTGCACTGCATAAGAATGGTACTTGATACAATAGCTTGATGAAATTGATAATTGATTCTTGACATGGTTGAACTTAACTTAAGAAGAGTTCTAAAAATGGGTGTAAATAGATCTCTACCTATTACAAGAATCATATATATGCCTTGTAGATGCTCTAACTCGGTTTTTATTCTCTTACTCAATTGGACCTAATTTCTGACGAATGGTGGATTAAGTAGATGGAATGTTCCTTGCACTATGATGAAACAATGTTTAGTTATAATTGATGGAACTAGTATGGAATTTGGTTTATGATTGATTAATGGGATGTAGACACCTCCCTGTTCCTTAGAACAGTCGCCAGCCCTGAGACCTTAAATGGTCAAAATCGATGGGAACCTAGGCTTGAGCATTGTTTATGTGTCCTGGAGGTCCTAACCATTGCAGGGTAGGACAGGCGGGTAGTCAGTCTTATTTTTGTTGTCGATTGATTGTCGTTCATTGCTTCTGGATGCTTGATGTGAGTCTTAGGTCATTATGTTGTGGTCATAGTTTCAGGCGTCATGTTCGTCGTCGTGATTGCGATGCAGAGTAGAATGTCCTTATTACCCTTGTACACATGCGCACACACACACAAAAAAAAAAATCGCACTTGTTAAGAGGTTTGTTGTTTTACGAAACAGGAGGTCTGTTACAAGTAAGTTGGGTTGATGGGGTTGGGGATTTGATGTGATAAAAGGAATCAAGGGTCATGGCATCATGGGCTCGTGGGTGTGAAAGGTATGGCAGAGAGGAATCCTAACAACCCACAAAGAGCGATAGACTTCAAGAAATCAACTATGTATGTGTTAAAAATGGATACAACGAAACTCAATGGTGCATTTTGGAGGAGGTGAAAGTTTGGAACAAGAAATAATTTGATTCATGAACCTGTGACGAAGGGAATTTTTTTATAAGTGTAGGAACATAATATAGAAGGGAGAATTTGTGAAAGACTTAATGCTTTTGTGGGTCAGCAACTCACTTTAACTGTGGGATAGTAACCCCTTGTGGGTTACAAAGAATCTAGAATATCATTCATTGGTCGATGGAGTTAGTCTGAGAAAAGGAAATGAAAAAACAAAGACTTTGAAAAAAATGTACATAAAAGAAAATTGTATACAGATGATAACTGAGAATTTTCAAGAGAATAATTTTTTAGGTGTTTCCCATTGACAGGCAACATTTGGACTATCCCTTTCATGTCTTTTAGTAGATAACAATTGGACTATCCCTTCCTGATCCACATTGCTTCAAATTTTTTGTGGAGAGATGATTTATCTTTTGCATTATTCCATAACAATACCAACTGTCCCTTTTAAAAATACTTCACTAATGCACTTTGATCAAAATGTCTTTTGATAGGATGTTGTCTTTGACTATTTTTTTCTTAATTCCTCAATTTGTTGTTCTTCTAGTTGCATCAGTTGATCATATCTTCTATGCAATGGGGAAACTTGTTCAATATTTTCTATATTCACAAATGTCAAGGCATTTAATTCTAAATTAATTGGAATATTTTCTTCTTTTCCATATACTAATGTGTATGGTGATAATCATGTGTTATCATTTGGTGTCATTCTACTAGCCTACAATACATCAATGAACTTTGTATGCCAATTTCTTTGGTTCACAATGATTGTGTTTTTAAGAATGTGGATCAATGTCTTATTTGTAGACTCATCCAAGCCATTACCTTGTGGGTAATAATTTTATGATTGTCCCATAATGATACCATATTCCCCACAAAATTTTGTGAATTTTGATCTTATGAAAATTGATCCATTGTTAGTTATAATTTTCTCTAGAGCTTCGAATCTTGACAAAATGTTGTCTTTGAGGAAAGCGATGAGTTATTCAGAATTGGCACCTTTCAAAGCTATTTCTTCTTTCCACTTCGTGAAATAAACAGTTTCATTGAGAATGTATGATTTTCCCTTGCTGGAGTTTGTATTGATTGGCCCAATGACACCTAATCCCCATTTTGTAAAAGAATGTTCTATTGTTATAGGTTACAGTGACATTTTTTCTTTCTTCCTTTTCCTAAGCTTTTTTACATGAGATGCATTTTATGATCATTTCATAAGAATCTTTAAAAATGTTGGTCCAATAATATTCTTCTCTCATGATTCTTTGTGCAGTTGTTGTTGGTGCAAAGTGTCCCCCAAAGATACCTTCATGAAATTCTTGTAACATATTTTGAGATTTTGTGGAATCAATACATCTTAATAACATCCCATCAAAGATTCTTTGAAATGAAACATCAACAACTAATACATATTGGTTTTCCTTCATTTTCAATAATCTTCTTTCCTCTGAAGAAACATTGATGGGGAATTGACCAGACTTCAAATAAAAGAGACATTCTTGTACCATTCTGATGTCAAAAATGATGACCCTGATGAAATAGATATTTCTAAATTTACTACATCGACTCATGTCATTAACTTATATGGTCCTTGTACCTTGACTGTTGTTAAGGGATTGATTTCAATATCATATTCTTGAATTTTGGCAAGCCAGTTTTCCCACTTTCCTTCCTACAATTGTTGATTCAATAGAATTTTCACTGGAAATGTTGGGCCATAAGTTACAACATGAGATTATAAAATATATGTTCTAAAATGTGATACTTCTTTGACCAAATAAAGAACCAACTTTTCTATCTCAGATTATCTTAGGTCATAATCATGCAACATCTTACTCATAAAAATTATTGGTAGTTCTTCCCCTTTCAAATTATTTTGTGTTAATATAGAGGCAATAGTCTATTATGCATCAAAAGAATTAAATATAAAATCTTTATCAAAAAGAAGGCTAACAAGGATATGAGCAGTGGTGATTGCATGCTTGATTCTAGTAAATGTTGCTTGAATTTCCCGATTCCATTCAAATTTATGGTCCTTTTTCAACAAGATATTAAATGGTTTTACAACTGTTTCATAATCAGAAACAAATATCCTTACAAATATTATCTTTCCAAAGAAATATTGAACTCCCTTTATTTATGTTGGAGCATTTAAATCATTAATAGACTTGATTCTTTCTAGATCTATATATATTTCTTCCTTACTCACTATATGTCCGAAGAGTCTTCCTTTCGATACTGAAAATAGACATTTCTTGGGATTCAAAGATATACCATACAATCTGAAAAATTAAAATACTACTCTTAAGTTCTTGACATTCTCTTATGTTAACTTAGAATGAATAGTCAAATCATCTTGATAATCAACCATGGACTTTCCAATCAAATATTTAAATCCATGATCCATTGCCCTTTGGAAATTTGTTCCATCATTATTCAAGCCAAAGGTCATGAAAGCATTAGAATATGTCTCCCATGGTGTAACAAAAGCAGTCTTTGGTCTATAGTCCTCAACAACCAACACTTGGTTGCATCCAGAAAAACCATCAAGCATGGACATTAAGGCTAAACTAATAACTTGTTGAAGTAACATCTCCATGTTTGGGAGTGGATAATTGTCTTCGATGTCAGCTTTGTTTAGATCTTTGAAATCGACACAAAGTCGAATATCTCCACTCTTATTTCTTACTATGATAGGATTTGAGAGCCACACTAAATGTTTGATCGGAAAAGTTATTCCATCCTTCTTTAACTTTTCCAATTCCAATTTTACTATGGCTCCTTGTTTGAGGGGTATGATGTGCTAAAAAGCGGGCTTGTCATATTCCTTCAAATCATCATAAGTCCAAGAGAAAACATCATAAAATTCATTAAACAAAGTATTGTATTGATCAATTTATTTCGTTGAACAACCGGTACCAAGATTTACATACTTGGGAGCATCATTAGTACCAATATTTATCTTTTTTGTTTCTTGTAATTTTCTAATAGATACTTCTTCTCTTAGATCTGGGACCTTTGTCTAATTATCTCTTGTGGAAATGGATTCCAAATTGACACAATATTTTTAAATAACCATAGCAGTTTAATCATCAAGGCCTTCGGGAGAATCATTTGTAGGAGAGAAAATCAACAACATGTTAATCATTTTCAAAATCTTGCAAAAAAATCTTGATTTTCTAGTATTGAAGGCCTAAAAAGTCTTTTAACACTAAATGTCCTTTGATTTTGGGAATCATCTATGTTTAAGAGAGATGTAGCAACCGCCAGTGAATCATCCTTCTGATTCTTATCTCTAGGAAGAAAAGAGATATTGAATGATTTGAAAGAGTCCATGAGTTCACATACTATTTTTTCATAGTATTTCATATTTTCTTTCTTGATTCTATACTTTCTTTTAATGTGATTTATGACTAGCTCTGAGTTGTCAATTACTACCAAATTTTCTACCTTTATCTGAAGGGATATAATCATTCCTTGTATTAGTGCTTCATTTTTAGTACATGGAAACTCTAGTTTTGCATGTGGATATATACTGGAATGAGGACTTTTAAAAATGATCCCTATTCCACTTCTATATTTAGAACAAGCACCATCAAATGACATCTTCCAAAGACCATGAAAGGAATTTTCTTCTTCTTTCTTTATGGGATCAAATTGTTGTAGGATGAGGATATCATAATTCTTGATTCCAACATTGATATAATTCTCCATTACTTTGTTATCTTTATTTCTGAATGATACGTTATTTCTTCTCTCTCGAGGGACCCTATCCATTGTCCCATATTTATTCAATAGCATCATACAACTTCCACTATTCATGATGTAACATCCAATCAATGAAATCCAATCTCTTCTTAACACACCACCATATGTTGGAGGTAAATCAACTACTATAATAGTGAATATTTTTGTGATGTGAGGTGTGACACTTATCCATGCACAAAAATATTTTATATTTCCATAGGATGGGAACTTTCTTGAATATATAGGGAATATACTTTCCCCAATATGATAGTACTTATCACATCCCATTACCATTGCTTCGATGACTGGAAAAGGAATAATATTATTGGTTCCTCTAATATCAACCAGACAATTGTGTAATACACCATCATGATTTTCTATGGTGATATAGAATGGTGAGACTTTTTCTCTTGGACTTATTGATGAAATTTTTTCTTGTCGTATGGAGTTTATAACAACAACCTCAATCCTTGTATTTGAATCAATCAGTATCTTTAATAAGTTCTCTCTTTGTTGTTGTGTTTTTACCACCTCCATAAAAGGTAGAGTAATTATGAGTTTACTTAGGTCATCAATCACATTTTAAGTCATCTGTTGTGGAGTCTTTTCCTGACTAGAAACTTTTTGCTGCTTGGATGATTCTGAATTTCTTGTTTTCAACTTTTTCTTTTCAAGAGCCTCTTTTGTTTTGAGTTTGGTAAGGTGTGTTCTTGTTTGGATGAAATTGTTTTGTGAGTAATATAAATCTTCTTGTTCTAAAAAAATATAACATGTTGATGAGGCTTCATCCATTTGTACTGACTTAAAGGCTTCATATTATGCTTCTTGATGTGAATATTCAAAGTTTTGTTCGTCCATGATCTCTTCAATACCACAACATTAGGATTCAATATTCTTGGTTCCCTGGGCCTATGTTCTTCATTTATCTCATTCATTATCCTTTGATATGGTACTAGAACTCTTGGATTTTGGTTTGTACAAACACAATTCCCATATCTTCTCAACCTTATGCACCCATTCTACATATTTCTGATGGTTCTGTTCATTTGAGTGATATCCATTTTTTTTTCCAGTTTCTTGATTAGTTGTTGGGTTGTTTATAACATTAGGGAGAACCCCTTAGAGGATCCCACCACCATTTCCTCAATTTTTAATATTTCTCGAAGTAGATTCTCCTTGATTTGACATGGCAAGAGTGTTCATTTGTCTCTGTACTTTCCCAAAAATTATTTTAGGGTCAACATTGTTCTTTAGCATAAATTATTTCATATGTGTCTCTTTCTACATAGCTTCATATAAATCAATTATTTGCGAAGATCTCTTGCATAATTTACATTTACGAGCATTTAATTCTTAAAAAAACAAAAAAGAACAGGGGCAATTGGTTGTTTCTATTTTGGGATTTCACCTAAGGTATTGAAAAATTATAGATTCAAATATCTTATTCTTTCACCTTTCTTAATATGAATCTGAGTGAACTATGTGAGCAATGTATAATATGCAATAGGAGGTGCATACATAGTCATAAACATGTTCTCTATATCATCAAATCATTCAATCAATCGAGAAGGAAGAAAAAGGTACCACTCATAGATTAGGCTTATCAAGGTCTATAGAAATACTCTCACCATTATGTCATCATGTTCTATTAAATGGATATCACAAGCAACCAGAAATTGGTCTAGATGTCTTTTTGGATCCATGCTTCCATCTCCTGAGAAAATGGGCAAAACTCCTTGAGGGAGGGTCGGTAGAGTATGGTGTTCCCCTTGTAAATTAAGGGGGATAGATATAACCCTTGTTCTTGGTATTTTTGTCTTTCATTTATTTCTTCTTGATTCTCAAGAACCACATTTATTTATTCTCTATATCCCATGAATAGGGATCTTCTTGTTTCTAAATTGGAACTTTCATCAAATTCAAGAAATTTAAGTTTTTTACTCTTGCTTCTTGTTGGTGGAACTTTGTAAGATTCTAGTTTTTTTTAATGTATTCCCTTCTTATTTGTCTTGGTGCTACATCTCTTTCTTCCTCTCGAGCAAGGATTTCCCACAATATTTCAATATTTTCTCTCCTTATTGTTGTTGTTATTTCTAATTCATATAATTGATGTAGGACACTTGTTTGATTCATGAGACCAATTTGTAGTTTTGGTTGATTAGGGTCCGGTAGAGTAATTAGGATTTTGTTCTACGAAACAAATCTTTTGTTCTCCCCAATATCATCACCAAAATTATTCATATTCATATTGGTCATAATCACAATAACAACCTCACGAGGATAAAATATGCCCCTTCATTTTTATCGAGGTGGTACTCCTCTTTTATGGTCTGAAAGATATGTCTTGATGTACTTGAATTAAATTTCTAAATGGGAAATACTAGAAAGAAAACCCCAATGTTTATTTCTTTCAAAATATAAATAAAATATGAAAGTGTATATTCACAAAGACGAATTCCTAAGAAGAGTACCATGAATCTTTCACGGACTGAATAAAATATATACAAAATATTATACAACAATAAAGAAAAAATAATATTAAAAAAAAAAACATTTCTCACATCCATCAGAGTGTTATAAAATATGGTCACATCCATAAGATAAAAAAGTATGAGCCAAAAATATAGAGAACTTTAAAAGAGTATTTCATTAAAAAAAAAAAAATATTATGATAGGTGCACTTAAAAAATTTCTTGCTTTATAGTTTGAGAAATCATTAAAGTTACATGCCAAGGTAGTTTTATCAAGAGTTCAAAATAATAGTTTGGTTACAATTAAATTTTATTTTTTTTGTCCATACAGACTGAGATGGGGATCCCATGGACCATAAAATAAAGTGTAATAGGTTTGGACATGAAAGAAAAAAGGAAATGGCCAAAGATCGGTTATGGGTTCTTAGGAAACTGAAAATACACAACTGAATGATTTCAGAACGAGAAGTATAAAGAATACGTGACTATGAAAATTGACCAGTTTACTCACTGTGATGGATTTCTCTCTCCCATTATCTTCTTTTTGACGTGCCTTCTATATTCTAGTTTCCTAGAATTCTGTGACCATTTGTAACTACTTCTTCTTGATCTGTCTATGTTATTTTTGTCAAGGTATTCTTTAACCAATTTTCAATATAATCTCTCATCGGTGAAAAAATTATTTCTTGCCTTACCTTAATGTCAAGTAATGAATTCTCCAAATCTTTAAGTCCATTGAAATTTGGTGTAAGGTATCCTTGATGTCTTCATTTTTTGTTTGCATAGCTACCTAGCCAACTTTCCACTTCTTGTTCTATGTACTCGGTCAAACTATTAAATTTCTCAACTAATGTAATTTTTAATGTCCAATTTTTCCTCAAATTGTTCTCTTGTCATAAGAATCGAGTTTAATATTATTTTTTGGTCTTCAATTTCTCTAGTTGTTCCAGTCAAATCTATCTCAATCAATTTTAACTATGAATCTCCCATTTTAACACTTATGGTATCACAATCAACCAAAATTTATTTTAAATACTTTGTTCTTTTTATCTAGCATGCTTTGAGTTTATTTATGTGGACTTGGAAAGGAATTTCATCCCCTCTTCTCCTATACTCACTCATGCTTGAAAATTTTACAACAAACATGGAAAAATCCCCTTTATAAAACTCATCATTCTCTAGGTTGGCTTGATGGTATTGTATCAAATTTGTAGTCCTTGATCCCAAAGAAATTAAACTATTCTCTAGTTCCCACGACTCAAGGATAATATACATCCTTTTCTTGATGTTTTCTCCAATATAATGTCTAGCAATGGAAAGTAGACTTGATGTTCCTCTTAATATGGATCTTGATTCTAGAGTTCCATCAAGACTCTTCCATGGATGCATTGTAGAAATTGGGATGTAAAATATAGTTGGGGGCATCAAAGTGTTCTATAATTATTTAATGCTTTCCATTAGATTGGATTTTTCAATATCTATTTATCCAACTAACATTTACAAGGCTTCACCAATAGCTTCATGAATCTATACCATTTTTGCGCTGGAGCTCCATTAAATCAAATTGAGAACTAGATTTCCCTTGGACATTTTTATTTTTTAAACAAACCTTTTCAATGACCAATTTCTTTGAACTTTTGTCAAATGGGGAACTATGCAAGGTAAGGTATTATTCTTCAAATAGAATTGGATCCTATGTTTCCAATTCTTCTACGACTTATCTACTTTCCTAAATCCTTTTATCTTCATTGGGAAATTCCATGTCTTCAATATTTACATCCAAGTCCATATCTTCAAGAACATTTTTTTCTTCATGTGCACCCTCATTTAATCCTTCTTTGTTTGTTTTTATTTTCCATTTGTTCAACATTAGAATTTTATGAGGTTGTTTCAAACTTCCCTTAGGAGGGTTCTGATCTCCTCCATCACCAAATTTTCTACTGAATATTTCCTTTGTTCCTGAGAAGTTGAATGATATTTTTGTTTTTGTAGGATGATTTTCTAAGAAACATTAGAAGAATGAGTACTCATTTCCTTTACAACTCTTCCCTATTATCTATATTGATCACTAGTACTAATAACAATCTCAATGTCCTATTGTTTTTTCTCAATAATCATTGCTTGAGGTTCTTGGCTTTCTTCTTCTCCTCATAGGAATGAATTAGAAAATGAAACACTATAAATGAGAGATGTCATATGATTCATAAAAAGGAGATTAGGGTCAAACCCTTTTATTTCATATTCTAACATTAAATTACACTAATTAAATTGAACTGAAAATTCATCAATATTTGCATTATTTTTCAATATAATCTCCCCAATTCTCCAGGGCAAAGGAATGAATTGCTTTTTCCCTTTTTCATGGAAAAAATGGGCCCAAAATCCGCATTGTTTGCATACCTTTACAAAAAATATCTTGTCTGACACGTAATACAGAATATATGAAGGTCTCTCTTGGGAACAATACATTCTGATAACACAAAAGTGCTCCATCGCTTCAATGCTTCCTCTTTTATTCAGAAAGGTTGCTACTTCTAAAGATAATCTCGATGTGTTTGGACCAAATATAAGGTTTTTGAAGGAGGAAACAAATGCATGTGTACTTCATAAAAATTATACATATCCTTTTGTTTCCATAAGTATGGATACCACATCTGAACATGGTCAATTTTACAATTGACTCATTTTACCAAATGCAAAACTTTGAAAATGTGACAGTAAGTGATGGAGAAAATTAGATATGAGGACATGTAGAATTTCTTCTTCTTCCTGCAATTTGATAACTGGAAAGATATTTCTCCAAAAATAATCTTTACAGAGTCAAAAATTTATTTCTCATAAATTGTAAAATGTAATATATATAGAGCGAGTCGAGGAATGGTAGCCATATATTATTGACAAGCTACTCTAGCAAATAACCATTCCATTTCTCTATAATGGTTTTTTAACAAAATGACCTAGATGCTTGATAAATCTTCTGGCATCATTGTCGGGTCTTCATGATACTCTTGAAAAATCTCCAATCCACCATTTATTTCTTTCAGGAAAATCTTATCTTCATCTCATTTGAATGTGATTCTTGGCTCTGGGAGTCTAAGAATTTTCTTGAAGACTAAAGGTCCTAGAGAAATGGTGGATTTTGTTGGACTACGCTTTTCATTATACCAAAACCCACAGGCATTAATATTTGCCACAATCATCGAAGATAGGATCCACGAGAGGGGTTTAACCCATGCCACAAAACTCATGAGAAGCATGGAACCCAATGTCCAAAAATACCCCCCCAACCCATGTCGGGTGAGTTTTGAACTCTAGACTTGTCACTTTGATACCATTTGCTAGACTAAAATTATCGTTCGAAAAAAACCCATAGGAATTAATATCCACCACAATTTCCAGAGTTAGGATCCATGAGAGGGGGCTAACCCATGTCGTGAAAATTATAGGAAGCATTGAACCCAATGCCCAATAGATTCTCCCTAAATTTGAATTATTCTTTTGTTTTATCGAACTTGTCCACGCACCGGGAAACTAGTTCTTTGAAATCAAAAACCTCCAATACACAACTTGCTAAATAAATCCATGATTTCCAAATTTGAATTGAATTTCTTTCTAGAAGTGGTAATGACGAATAATACTAGTATGCTCTTGACCACTGAAACTTTTGATCTTCTTGTCCAAATTAGTTGATGGTGTGTTCACAAAATTGTTCTCTTCTTCTAGTTGTTATGCTTATACAAGTTGACATGTTAATGTACAATAATTTTAGAAATTTAATACCAAAGGAAACCTTTTTACCATAATATACCTTGAAACTCTTATTTCGAAGGAATGATTAATATGAATTAAATTTGAATTGATGGAAAATTGTCTCGAGAAGATCACCATTAATAATGGCCTTTTAATACTTTAACCATTTGTTATTTTCCATGATATTTGAATTAAATATACTTTGGGGAGAGTGACAAGATGATACATGTATTTCTATAGGTCAACGGAGGATCAGATTCATGTAAAGAAATATTGAAATAATCATGAACCCACGGACCTACGGTGAGACTTCAAAAAAAAAATACTAAGTATCAAGTATGTATCGATCAGATGGATAATATCAGGGATATGTGGATAATTAATGAAAGGGGATTATAAGATTGAATCAAGTTGAAGGGGTCAGGTATGTGATGTGGTAAAAACAATGGAGGGTTGTGGTGCCATGGATTCATGGGTGTGAAAGGTATGGGGGAGAGGAATTCTAAAAAATCACGAAGAGTGATAGACTTCAAGAAATTGACTAAGTATGGATGAAAAATGGATATGGAGAAACTCAAAGGTTTGTTTTGGAGAAGGTGTAAGTTTGCAACAAGAAAGAATTTGACTCATGAACCTATGACAAAGAGAAAAAAAATTGAAGTCTAGGAACGAAATATACAAGGGAGAATTTTTGAAAGACTTAACACATTTGTAGGTCAACAACCATAAACATAAGGGTTGATGTAATTTAATGATTTCATCTCAATTTTTTTTTCTCTATAATTATAATCTCTTCTCAAGTTTGTATTATACTATAAACATAAGAGTTGGTGTAAGTTAATGCTTTCCTCTTATTTATGGAAAATTGGCATAGCTTTGAAAAAATCATATTTAGCGATATGTTACTTTTGATTTAAAATGTAATGCATATGTTCACATTAAGATGTTAATTTAGTACCTTGATAACAAAATTTTTTGAAACAAAATTGTACAGTTGTAGATCGCAGTTAGCTTTTGTGTGTCATTATGTTTTCATATCTTGCCAAGCATTGAGATTGGGTTTGAGGGTCTTAAAATAATGATATCATTTTTTTTATTTTTCCCAAGAGAAGGAAAGGCCAACCAATAATAAGTCTTGAATCCATTATAACAATATACATGTTAAGAACACAACATGTCACTTGCGGGAATTGAACCTGGGTGGGGAGGATAACAACAATTCCTCCCAACCACCCAAGCTAAAGTGAATTTAGTTTCATGTATATGGAATATGCATATATATCTCTATAAGTGAGTTCAGTTTCATTAGTGATGAATATGTGGACCATATTTAAAAACCTCATAAAAATAGTGTTAATTACCTGAGTAGATTTGAAAATATATCTTAAAATAAACCCTTAATATCAACAAGAATAAACCAAACCATTCGCCAAATATTCAACACAAGAATATAGAAAAAAAACCTTGAGGTATGGTAACACCATATATTAATCCTTATGGAAGGATAAAACTCTTCATGAAATACTTTCTTTGTCATCAATTACAATATTCTTCACTATCCTCCAATACCTTGATTACACTTTTTTATATAACACTCTCTATCTCCTAGGAAAATTCTAGAGAAGGAATATTCTATTAGGTGGAAACTTCTAGTAAAACTTCTCACCTTAATTGTGCTCACACTATTACATGGTCCTTATTTACTGGAATTGGCCTCCATACTTAACAATACATAATCACATTCCCATTGGGTACCTCCCTAGGTACCACATGTTATCTCCCTGGGTATACTATGCCCCATCTCCCTTCTCATGTTTAGTCCTCGAAATAAGGGAATAAACCATACAATATGACCAAATAAGTAATGTAACCAATTGGTACCAAGTATTACTATCCATTCATCCTAATGGAAGAAAAAAATGATGTCCAATTGATGAGTTTCCACCTGAGCTTAATCCTTATCACATGTTTGGTGCCATGGGTTTGTTGCTCTATCTAGATATCATGCTACATTGTTGGTATTCCTCTATGCGCCTCTTGATTGGTTTCCTTTATGGTGCCATGTTGGCTCATAATAAGTGTGTTGATGCACACACCCCTTCCTTCATGACCATTGTTTCTATATATGGTGTGGATGCCAATATACAACAGCTTTAGGAATCAATCTTTTTCTCTTTAGCTCTACAATATGGTGTTCCTTTGAGTCAATGATCTCCTTAGCTTCTTTATCATGTCCTTTATGAGGATTTGCTTCATGTCCTTCTATAGACTTGGTCTCTGATTCAACTTTGGATTCTACAATAACTTATTTTCTTGCCCCCATGGGCCCTTCTTTCTTACTAAGAGACACATCCTGTAATTTAACTTTCTTTTTCTTGTACCAAAGTTTCACAAACTTCTTTTCCACACTAATATTAATTGTACCAATTGTTTCCATCCAAGAATATTCAATAATAACATCCACATCATTCATATATATGGAATGAAAATTAGAATGGTTGACATATTTGTCCATGGTTATATTAAAATCTTTAAAAACTTGAATATTTGTATCCTCAACCTGTGTTATTTGCATATTCTTTGTTGTAACTCGAGAAATATATTAACAAACTCAATGTCGATAAAATTATGCGTGCAACTAGGGTTAATAGAAAAAAAAACATATTTTATTTATGAATATATCCAAGAACCTGTAATATAGAATTTCTATATAAAACCTTGTTGATATCTATATCCTTTTTTCTAACATGAGACCACTAATATAACAATACTCTTTCAAATTCATTATCTAAAAGTTCCTTTATCTCTTCATGGTTAAGACCATTTCAATATATGCTAGCATCATCCTTTAAATTAACAGGTAGGCAGAAGCTCCACATTAATGTATGTTTAGACTTCATCCATTTTATATATTCTTCAATACTAAGGACATTAGAGTTCCTTGTAAAACACATGTTTCTTGGAAGAAATATGTAACAAAGAATAGGGTTTAAAAACAATTTATTGTGCAAATCGTGTGTCTTTTTCTAGAAAAAGCCGGAAAATTTGTATATTATAAAATGTTGATAACTTTGCGTCCTGTACTCTGTTTCAAATATTTTTTTTTGAAATTGGGTGTTTCTCGAGAGGAATTCAGATTTGTAACATGTTCCTTCCAATTCTGCATAGAAATTTTCATAATTCAATTTGAAGTGTGTCACCCACTTTTTTTCCTTGAAAAAATATATAAAAAGAAAAACATTCTTCCTTCTTTGGCCAAAGAAAGAGATATGATACCAATTGTTAATTACCTAAGTAGATTTGAAAATATATCTTAAAATAAACCTTTGATCTCAATGTAATAATAAACCAAACCATTCTCCAAATATTCAACAAAAGAATGCAGAGAAAACCCTTGACATAAGGTAACACCATATATTAATCCTTATTGAAGGATAAAACTCCTCGAGAAATACTTGCTTGCTCATCAATTGCAATATTATTCACTATCCTCCAATACATTGCTTACACTTCTTTATATAGCACTCTCTATCTCCTAGGAACATTCTAGAGAAGGAATATTCTAGTAGGTGGAACCTTCTATTAAACCTTCTCACCTTTATGTTGTTCACACTATTACATGGGCCTTATTTACTAGAATTGGCCTCTATACATAATAATTCATAACCACATTCCCATTGGGTAACTCCTTAGGTACCCCATATTACCTCCTTACGTATACCGCAAATACAGATAATAATACAGAACTATAAAAATGACTATGTTTTTGTTTATATGGCCAGAACCACCACATTTGTCACTTGAAGCTAAAACCAAAGAAGCTAACTTATCCATCTCAAAGAGGAAAAGAGACAATCCTGCCTATTTTTTTTAAATCAAAGAAATGCACACACAATAATAGTGTGTGCACGTTATTTTTACACAAAATTAAAACCATATAAAATTATCTCACCTAACATGTTTCAAAAGGAAATATTTAGAAACAAAACCTTCTTTTAAGGGGAAATGGCCTATTTTCCTCTATGTGCATAGTCAAGACCACTAGACACTCCCCTTGGTGAAAAATTGCCTAATGGTGCTTGGAATACACATCAAAGGTTAAATACCCCACATAGAGGGAATGTGTTGTGGTTGGAAGCCTTGTTCATATTAATTGTGATTTAGAAGGTTCATTATTTTTGTAAGGGATTTATTTTCCTTTTTTACCATGGTTTAGGCCCCTAGACCCATCATTATTTCCCAATGCCAATAAATGGAAATCATATCTCACTTAGAGGCCAATTATCCCATAGAAAGGTCCTATGTGGTGTTTCAATGTAACTTTCATGACACTTAAACCTAAGAATATTTGTTAAATTCCTAAGGCCCTTTTTATCATTCCCTAACCATTCTTAAGACCCATCAATGTAACTGAAAACATAATAATATCCCTTGTAACCACTCATAGTAAAAAATATTCTTGAGAGAGTGAAATTTTTATAGATTGTAGGTGCTTTTCATGGTGATTAATCCCAAGAAGCATCATTTAGAGAAAAATGCCATTGTTTTCTTCCCATGACCTTGGTTAGATATTGAGACCCATTATTGGTTCACAATTAACCTAGTCATGGAATCCATAGCACACTTGGATATGGTTGATACCTTACAGAGGTCATATATGGTGGTTCAAGGAATCATCCATGGTGCTTGAGCATAAGAAGAAAGGTTTAGGGTTTTGTGCTCTTGTTTCCTTCCTCCAACTATGGTTATGGGCCTGAGACCAATCCATGATGCCCAAGACCTCATAATGACACCCATATTCAACTCGAATGCCAAAGGCTCCCCATAGAGGGCTCATATAATGGTTTCTTGGTGGTGTTCATGGTTCTTAATATTGAGAAATTTTAATTAGGGATGAAGGATATTGTTTCCCCCCTAACCATGTATATTCCCCAATACTCATTTCTCATGCACCAAACCTACTCATAGTGCTTGTATCCCTTTCGAAGGATGAAGACCCCTTACAAATTTCTATTGTGTTGGTTTAAGGACTCGTTTAAGGATTTTGAGCTTGCAATACTACATTTGGTTTAGAAACATGATGTTGTTGGAAAAAATCCATTGTGAAATTGAAAATTTTAAAAATTATTGAAAATTACCCTATTTTTACTCCTTTTATACCTAAGGACTATCATAATTGTGATGTAATTATTGAATTTTGTAGCTAGTACTTATATATCCACATTGATATGTGTCTAACATGTGGATATCGTCATTAATACCTCTCAGAACTTTAGAAATTCACTTTAATAATTTAATTATTAAGTTAAATGTCATTTATAATTAATGGAGGTTCATTGAATGAAATGCCTAAGCTTTTGGCATTAGTGGATTTAATTATTTAAAATGAATCTTAACCATTGATCTCAAGTGAGGTGAGATTTAATCTCAACCATTGATCACTTTGAAGGTTAGATTTTTGGCTCAACTCAAGATTATAAAGGGAAGCCAAGGTGAGAGGAGGAGGCACACACAAGAAAGGATTCAATGACTCATTTGAGTGGAGAAGGAATTTCACTCTGCATATTTGGCACAAGGGAAGAAAGGACAGTTATACATGAGACCTTACAAGGGTCATACCAGTAGGGTGGAGGATCCTTATTTTTCTACAAGTTTTACAATAATCATATGATGGTCATACATTCCATGATAGCCTATCATTTTACAAGAAAAGTGTGCTTTTCATTGATGGAAAGAACAACAATGGAGAAGATGAGAAAGCTCAGAAGAGATATTGCTTTCTAGAAGTGCAGATGAGGTCCAAGAGACGAACTTGCATGAGGAGAAAAGGTCAAGACCTTTGAACACTTAGAAAACATTCTAAGTCAGAGAGATTAGAAGCTTGAGAGAGAGGGAGACAGTGATCGTTAGATCATAGCACAGAGGACCAACAATCATCTAATCGAAACAAGGTGCACAAGCCTTAATTCTTTGTGCACGCATGAGAGATGACTTACCAAAATTCTGAAGTCCTGAAGTAGTTTGGGATTGTCCATCGTCAAGGAGGACAGGTGGAGTAAGATCCATAACTCCAAAAATTTGTGGATCAAAAGGAGGTGAAATAGCCAAAGTAATTTGAGATCATTCATCATTGGGAGGAGAATTTGGTTCGTTGATCATTGGGAGATATGTGTCAGCAGACTGTGAGTTCAGGAGGGAGAAAAGTTTGATATTTCAAATCCCTGAATCCTAGAGATATGAAGAAAATTTCAACCGTCAGATCCAAAGGGTTACGTGGTGACAGATCGTGAACTTTGAAGAAATCACTTTGAGAGTTTTCAGTTGATATATGAAACTCCTGAAGCTCAGAGAGATGGAGAGTCCAAGTAAATGTCGATCATCCGATCATCTGAAATAGATCTCAGTTGTCAGATCGTCCAGAGTAAATCTCAATCATCGGATCATCTGAAGTGGATCTGGGTCGTCTGATCTAGAAGAGATGTGGCATAAATTTGTGCACTCCGGGTAAATCCCCAAAGTAAGCCTCAACCGTCTAACTCAAGGACATGTGGTAGACCACATCAACAAGGACATGTGGCAGACCATGTCAGCAAGGACATGTGGCAGACCACATCAACAAGGACATGTGGCATACCATGTCAGTAAGTGACACGTGGCAACCACTCGGCTTGTGCCAAGTTAATAGGTGACATGTGTAATGTTACGTCACTCTGGGAGATTTACTTTGGGAGTTTCACCACCAACAAATGACAAAAGCTCCAAAGTCTCGAAGTGAACAAGGACCATTGATTTGAGGAGGACACATGGAAGGAATATGTGGACTCTGGCTAAAAGTGTTCTAGGAGAGCGTGAAGGTTGAGAATTGAAATTGCCAAATCCTGATGTAGCGAAGGAGATCTCAACCGTTGAATCGAGTAAGGGGCCATAGAACCGTTGATCTTGTTGAAAGGTCAAATTCCTGAAGTAGAGGTAGAGTTGTCGATTAAGAAGGATAGGTGTCTACAGATCATAGACTCTGGAAGATTGGCGTATGGAGGAAAGCATAGTTTGATATTTGAAACTCCTGGAGCCCAGATCACAAAGTAAATCACAATCGTTGATTTAAGAAAGTTAGATATGATCCATTAGTTCAGGAGCACCATCAAGATTGTAAGATCGACGGTCCCGTCACATTGTGGGGATTGAAGGTGCACGAAATTTAAAAAGTTGGAGGTGGGCCGCAATCGAAACCACGGTTTTGGATAAAGGACACGTGGAGGCTCGAGGTAAATTGTGGGGTGAAATGTAGTTTGTTTCAAACCACCTTTGGATGCACCCACAATCGTGTGGTCACATGAGTTCATCACCTAAGTTCATATTGAAAGAAGGATCTAGCACTCTCTAGACCGAGATCACGAAGAAATTTTTGAATAGGTGTGTGGTCACCGTCGGTGGTCACGTGAAGGAAGGAGCTTAGAAGCCAAAGAAGCCAAAGAAGCCAAAAACGACTGACTATAACTGCTAGTGAAGAAAAGGAATCTTAGGATAATGGGCATTGATGATGAATAGACAGTGAGGCACTGCCAGTAGAATGACAGAGTTGCGATGAGGACCTGGGTGAGAACTGGGAGAAAATATGACATGTATAACATAGAGGAGGATACATAGAATTGAGATGAAACAAAGAGTTGTGGTGACCAAGAGTTGCCAGGATGATTTGGCAGAGGACTTGGCATGATAAAGACATGTAGAGAATGTGATTTTCGGGAACTGATTCATGAGCATAGAAGGTGGTAGTAAGCAGCAGAAAAGGAGCAGAGAAGAGGTGCAATAGAAAGGAATGCAGTGTATGCACAAAACATAGAATGTAGAAGATAAGTTGAACAACGATTGTGAGCACAGGAAGAAAAAGGGAAGAGAATAGAAGCATAAATATGCAGAAGCGGAATAGAGGATAGAAGTTGAAGAAGGAAAAGGAGACATGGATATGTAACATACCATATGAGAGACAGAGCAAGTAAGTAAATTTTTTGCAATATTCAATCAGGGTGGTAGGGTGGTGCTAGGGAGGATTGTAGTCCTCTAAATTCTAGTTGGTGCTAGAAGATATTCTGGGAGTTGGTGCTTCCATCTAGTTGGTGCTAAAGAAACCTGGGAGTTGGTGCTTCCATCTATTTGGTGCTAGAGAAACCTGGGAGTTGGTGCTAGAGAAATCTGAGAGTTGGTGCTCTCTGCAAGTTGTAGCTTGCTATTAGAGATTGTAGGCTCATATTTGAGTTGGAGCTCAAAGAATGTGATGTACATGAAAGTTGGAGCTTCATTGAAATCCTAAGAGGAATCGTTTTTCACCCTTTATGGGTTTCCTCATGAAAATCCATGTCTCTGTTTATTCTTTGTGATTGATCAAATATTGTATATCTGTGCATGTTAAGTTATCAACAACACATTAAATAATAATCTCGAAAGAATTAGAAAATAATAGGAAAAGTTTCAAGATTATATACATAATTGATTCACCCCCCCCCCCTCTCAGTTATATTTCCAACAATTGGTATCAAAGTTGGTGCCTTTAATCAAAGGTAGATCCATAATCTTGAACATGAGTAGTCATGAAGGGAGTTCAACAAATAGAGCCCCTCTATTTGATGGAACAAATTTTTCCTTCTAGAAAATAAGGATGAGAACATATTTAATGTCTTTGGGTGCTGATGTTTGGGATGTCTTTGAAACTGGATATGTGAAGCCTGTAGTCTTGGCCTCAAAATATGATAAGCTTGAGTTTAACTTTAATGCAAAAGCAATGAATTCCATCCTCAGTGGAATTGAAGAAGCTGAGTTTGTCAAATTCATGCACTGTGATTCAACAAAAGTTATGTGTGAAAATATGATAAATAGTTATGAAAGTAATGAAAAGGTGAAAGAGGAAAAACTATAGACTCACAGACTGAAATTTGAGCAGTTAAATATGGATGTAGAAGAAACTATCAGTAAGTACTTCTTACGTATAGAATAACTCGTCAACACTATGAAAGGTCTAGGTGAAATGAGAGATGAACCTTTTCTAGTCCAGAAAATATTAAGATCTCTTCCTGATAGATTTAACTCAAAGGTCTCTTCTATAGAGGAAATAACTAATCTCAAAATGTTGACACTAGATAAACTTCTTGGAACCCTAACTGCTTATGAAATTAGAATCACCAAAAGTAAATCCACTACAAGAGAAGCATCCTTTAAAGTAGAGAAAAACACAGACTCTGATATAGATGTGATTGAAGAAAATTTTGTGAGAAGATTGAAGAAAGGATCAGGCAAATACAAAGGTAAAATACCCTTCAAATGTTTGAACTATGGTAAGATAGGTCATTTTTCATCTAAGTGTCCTCACAAAAGAAAGGATCGGACATATGACGATGAAGAGAAGAACAAACAAAAGAAGGTCTATAAAGAGAATAATTTTAAGAAGAAAAGACTTTGTGTAAACAATGATGATGATCCCTCAGATGATGAAAACAATGACTCTTATATTGAAGATCAAATAAATGATATCATGCTAATAGATTTATAATATATAAACATTGAAGATACAGGAAGTGAGTTCGTTGATTGTGAAGTAGTAGTATATCTTGAAGGAGAACTTGTCAGTGCCATGGAAGAGATTGATAGACTCAGAGAAAAGAAAACAAAACAAAAACAGTTACTGCTCAGGTATGAGAAAACATGCAATGAACCAACTGAAGAAATTTCTCTGTTGAAGGTTAAGTTATAAGAAGTTAAGAATATTGAAGACATCCTCAAACAACAATTGAAGGAAGTCGAAACAAAAGGTGAAAAAATGGAAGCTGAAGTAGTGATTGTCATAAAAGATCTAGAGAAATTCCAGGCCTTATATCATCAAAATATGACAAGTATTAAAGCCTAGAAGGATTAGCCTCCATTTTGAATCAGCAAAGGAATTTGAAGTTGAAAACTAGTTTGGGTTATGAAGAGGGATCAAGTAGTGGTCAGCCAAGCAAAAAAGAATCCATCAAGTTTCTCAAATCTACAACCATTGACAACAACAAAACTGCAGAAACAAAGGAAGAGAATCAATCGATAAGGAGGAGTTAAGGAAAAGATACCAGAATTGAATCTATAGAAAAAATAAATAATACACCCTCTGCTCAAGGAAATCATCAGCATGGAAGAAATCGACCTGCTCAAAGAAGACAACCATTTTCCAGGTACAAAGATTTTTTCTATGGATATTGTTTTTACTACTCTAACTTTGGCCACAAAGATGTAAATTGTTCTTTAAGATTTAGACATGAGCAATCAAGACAGCCAAGGAATAAATATCTTCCACAACAAAGAATGAAACAACCAAATAACAAACAACCACAGACTTCAAATCATGTGATGGATGGGAAAAGGATGCATATTAAACATAACAATCATTATGATCCTTTATTCAATGAACTAGAATGTTACATCTTCCATAATTATGGACATAAAGCAACAAATTGTCACTTAAAGAACTATAAGCCAGATTCAAGTCACAGAGCTGAAAACGTCAAGGTTTGGAAGAAGAATGAAGATAACAAGTGTGGATTAGTGTTGTCATCTCAAAGACAAAAATACCCCTGGTATATTGACAACAGATGCTCCAGTCATATGATAGGTTACAAAAGTAAGTTCCTATTACTCAAAGAAAATAAATCAGGGAGTGTGACCTTTGGAAATGATGCTCTAGGAAAGATTAGAGGTAAAGGTCTAGTAAGATTAAGTAATGGAAGAAGTAAATCTAAATATGTATTATTTGTTGATGGTTTAAAGCATAATCTTCTTAGTGTCAGTCAGATATGTGACAGAGGATGTGAAGTCACTTTCACTGCCAATAATTGTAAAATAAAGATAGTAAACACAGAAGAGTTGATTGCAAAAGGGGTTAGAACTGAAAGCAATGTATATGTTCTTAAGGAAGATAAGGAGAAATGTCATTTAAGAAAATTTGTTGAAAGTTGGTTATGGCATAGAAGACTTGGACACCTGGATTTTGATCATATTGTCAAACTGAATAATGAAGGCGCTATGAAAGTTCTTCCAAGAACATCTAAGCCTAATAACTCTGTATGTGAATCCTGTCAAATGGGGAAGCTGACTCGTGCTCAATTCAAATCGAAGAGTTTCACATCTTCAGAAAAACCACTTCAAATCGTTCACATGGATCTGTGTGGACCATCACAAAAGGAAGGAACTAGAGGAGAACGTTACTTTATTCTAGTCATTGATGACTTCTCCAGACTTACGTGGGTTGCCTTTCTGAGAGAAAAATATGATGCATTTGAGAAGTTCAAAAAGTTTAAGGCATTAGCTAAGAATCAGATAGGAAGGAAGTTAAAGGAAATTCACTCAGACAGAGGAGGATAATTTTTTTCAAGAGACTTCAAATAATTCTGTGACAGGCATGGAATTAAAAGAGAATATACTATTCCAAGTACTCCTCAACAAAATATAGTTGTAGAATTCCAAAATAGATCAGTTCAGCAGATCGAAAAGGCTATGCTGAGTGAAAGGTGTTAATATTATGGTAGCTTCCGGAGGTATGAACCTCTATTGTGACCTATGACAAGATTAGAATATTCCAGAAGGAAGCAAAGAAGTACATGAAACCTTAGACGAGATGTCGGCTGAAAAAATATAATTAATATGAATTAATTAGTACCCATAAGGAGAAGTCGGCCCCAGTAAGTCTATCAGAACCACTATAAATACAGGGCGTCAGTCTCTCATTTGACACATTCTCAGAATTGCAGAGAGCCAGTTGTGCGCACTGCAGCTGACAGTTTTGTGTGCAAGTTTCTGGGGAAGGTGTTGCGCCAGTTTCTGGGTGGGACTATCTGATCAGCTTTGGTTTCTATTCTTGCATGGTGAATTAGCCTTGCTTGGTTATTGATTGCTACCAATATTCTTCTCTATCAAGGTCAAGGTTCTCGGAGGGTGGCTTCGGCCTATGGTTGGGTGAAAAGGGTATTGTCAATGGTAAAATGAGCAGAATCTTTCATATTCTAACAGGTTATGGGCCCACACCTCCTTCATTTAGTCTAAACGCTGGAAGGAAGCATAACCGCTAGGATATTGAGCTCTATGAGGAACTGTCGCTAGGTTTACTAGTAGGAACAACTTTCGAAGACACTGTTGCTAGGGTTACTAGCAACAGCAGTTACAAAAACCCTAATCTCAAATCTGACACCTTGTGACGGAGAATCTTTCTCAAAAAGAAGATATTCAGATCCGCCCTAACTCAGTGCACCTTTTGGCTCTCTCAGAAGATAAAAACGATGAAGTTGAAGTTTTGGATCAAGGCATGACCAATTACCATTCAACCGAAGACATGAGTGAAACGATCAGTCTTTTACACTACTCGACACTTACTAGAACGATTGAAGATGACATGTGGACAATTCATTGTGGAGCTTCTAGGCACATGACAGGAGATCAAGATAGACTCTCAAATCTAAATGAGAAGAAGACCTCGTACAAGGTATAACTTGGAGACAAAACCATTTACCCCATAGAAGGATTTGGGCAAGCCTCCATCAAAATGAAAACAGGTAACTATGTTCACATAAGCAATGTTTTATATGTACCTAGTTTAGAAAAGAATCTTGTATCAATATCTTTCCTAGAAGACAAGGGAAACCAAATAGCTTTTGTGGATGGAAAGGTGTTATCATGGCATAAAGTCTCCGACATAGAGAATGCTAGGGTTATTGGAAGTCGTGAAGGAAATATGTATAGACTACTAGAACAAAATGAAGAAGCTCTTGTATACAATGAAGTCAACCCCAATGAGCTTTGGCATAGAAGGTACACTCACATTAAATATCAAGCATTACCCTTTATCAAAAGGTTGGTTGAAGGAATACTAGAGTTGCAGTCTACACATGAAGGAATCTGCAAAGGATGTGCTCTTGGGAAGAATATCAAGAAACCATTCCCAACTAGCAACAACAAATCTAAGGAGATTCTATATCTGATACACTCAAATGTTTGCGGTCTGATGCCAGTAAAATATCTAGGAGGATCTTCTTACTACGTAATCTTCATAGATGACTATTCAAGAAAGACTTGGTTATATCTACTCAAGAAAAAGACGAAGTATTCAACAAGTTTCAAGAGTTCAAAATAGAAATAGAAAATCTCACAAATAAGAAGATTAAGACGCTAAGAATCGATAATGGTTGAGAATACACATCAAAGGAATTCATTGCATTCTACAAATCAGTAGGGATTAGGAGGGAACTGACTGTTCCTCATAATCCTCAACAAAATGGTGTAGCAGAAAGAAATAATAGATCCATTGAAGAAACTGTAAAATCCTTACTAAATGATCAAGGTCTATCCATGTTCTTATGGGGAGAAGCAGCAATGACAACAATATATGTGCAGAACAAAATTCCTCATCGTATATTGAAAGACATGACACCAGAAGAAGCTTTCTCAAGTAAGAAACCTAATGTGGAAACTAAAACTAAAGAGGAATAAACTAAAACCTTCAGGAAAGAAAGGGATATTTGTGGGATACAATGCTTCATCCAAATCTTATACAATATATATTCCAGAACAACAAAAGATCGAAGCCAAAAAAGACGTAGCATTCAATGAGAATATGGCCTTCAAGAAATCCATAGAAGAAAATAGACAAGAAGAAGAGATTGAAGAACTTAATGAAGAAAGCATAGAAAACGTAAAAGACGAAAAAGAACTACCTGATCATTCTATGGAGCCATATGAAAACATTAATTCATATATTGTACCTAAGACCAAGAAAAGACCAGCTTGGCTTGAAGCTACCTTACAAGACATAGAAATACTCAAGGTTCTAGAAGGAACATTCAGAAATAGTAAAAGACCTAAAAGATTCTCAAGTTGTGTAGCATACATGACGAAACTTCTAGATGAAGAACCTACCACATTTGAAGAAGAAGTTCAAAAGGGACTATGGAAAGAAGCTATGACGGAAGAGCATCAATCCATTATGAAAAATGAGGTATGGGAAATTGTACCTAGACCTAAAGAAAAATTTGTGGTAATTTCAAAATGGGTATACAAGATCAAACATGCAGCAGATGGAAGCGTGGATACATACAAAGAAATATTGGTAGCCAGAGGGTTCTCCCATAAGGAGGGATAAGATTATGATGAAACCTTTGCCCCAGTGGCTAGATATGCTTCCATCAGAGCTATCATTTCTGTTGTTGCTTCCATGGGATGGAACTTACATCAGATGGATGTAAAGACGACCTTCCTAAATGGAGCAATTTAAGAAGAAGTATATATTGAACAACCTCAAGGGTTTGAGGTACATTCCAGAGACACTCACATTTACATATTAAATAAATATCTATATGGAATCAAGCAAGCTCCAAGAGCTTGGTATGCCAAAATGGACAACTATCTAACAAGGCTTGGTTTCTCTAAGAGTCACGTAGATCCAAACCTTTATTACAAAGTCGTGGACAATGCACCTGTGATTCTACTATTATATGTTGACGATCTATTCATAACAGGTGAAGAGTCTCTTATTATCCAGTGCAAGAAGGAATTAGCTTTTGAATTTGATATGAAATATCTAGGTCTCATTCATTATTACTTGGGACTAGAAGTATGGTAGAAACGTGGTGAAGTATTCCTTGGACAAGGAAAGTACACAATAAAGATCATTCAAAAATTTGGAATGATGGATTGTAAGTCCATGGACACTCCTATGAGTGTGGATATAAGAAAATTGAAATTTCCAGATTCTAATCCAGTAGATCCATCTCTATATCGACAACTAATTGGGTCATTGATGTATTTGGTAAATACTCGGCTAGACATTTTCTTTGCCATGAATACACTAAGCCAGTTCTAGGTGGAACTAAGACATGAGCATTGGATAGCTGCAAAGCATGTATTGATATATATTCGTGGAACAACAAACTATGGTTTGAGATATACTGCATCTAGTGATATACAACTTCATGCATTCACAGACTCTGATTGGGAAGGAAGTGTAGAAGATAGAAAGAGAACTTCAGGTATGTGTTTCATCTTGGGCTTTGCTATGATATCTTGGGGCATAAGGAAGTAGAAGTCTGTCACACTCAACACAACAGATGCATAATATATCGCAGCATGTGAAGCATGCACTAAAGCAATATGGTTAAGGAAGTTAATCTCCAATTTCTTTGATCAGATTCCAGAATCGACCATAATACATTGTGATAATCAAAGTTGTATAAGATTATCAGAACATCTCGTATTTCATGAAAGGTCAAAACAAATTGAGATCAAATACTACTTTATTCAAGATAAATTCCAGGAAGGAGAGGTAAAGCTCGAGTATATCCCCACTAATGAGCAGACAATAGACATTCTAACAAAACCTCTATCCAGAATAAAATTTGCATATTTCCGAGAGAAGATGGGGATCGTGGAAATAACAACCTTAGCTGAAGGGGAAGACTCTCTGGGTTAGAAGGGAGCACTAAAAATATTTTTGAAAAATATTGTTGAAAAATATTATTGAAACATTTATATTTGTGATTGAAAAATAGTCCAGATTGGACAGATTCTTTCTTGTTCGGAAAGTGGATTGAGATTTCTGACGGACAATGATTTCCCATTGTGTTTAACATGGGAAATGGTCCATATTGTTTATGTATCATAGACAATGACTTCCCATTGTGGTTAACATGGGAAGTGGTCTAGGGCAATGTCTCTTCTTGAGGGTTACTCAAGAAGACCGTCCTGCCTTGCCGGACATCTATTTCTCATTGTGGTTAACATGAGGAATGGTTCATTTTGGAGGTTGATACAGAACAATCTTTTTCTCTTGTGGTTAACAGAGGAAATGGTTCAGACATTCATTACTTAGGGTTTATACATTCTCTCCAGGGTGCACTTTGATTAGTGTAGGAAGAATGGCCTAGGGTGGGGAATGGTCCAGGCTCAGCAATCAGGGACATACATTCCTTAGGTTTTATACATTCTCTCCAGGGTGCACTTTGATTAGTGTAGGAAGAATGGCCCAAGGTGAGGATTGGTCCATGGCTCAGAAATCAGAAACAATCACTCTTCCTTGTTTGAGAAGAATAGGTCAGATAGCCCATTATTGATTTTCTATATTGAGGGTAGATATTCTTTCAGATCTCACAGATGTGAGTGAAAGATTGGTATAGATGGTTCAGTTTATTTTTAACAATATTTTATGTGCAGGTTGTCATCAGATGATTGTTATGGAGACTGCCTGTCTCTAGATAGTAGAGATATACTACTATGGTGGATTTGTTCCACTATTTGTGACTATGTGTCACGGTTTGAGTAGTTGTGTACTACCATGGATAAACACAGGTGTGTTCTATCAATTGATATTGTACCAGTTGTCATAGGAGATTATCTAGTTGGATAATAATGACAGTGCTCGTGATACTACCAGTTGAATGGTCTGTTTGTTCTCAAGAACATACCTCCCTAGCTAGGAGGGAGTGTTAATATTATGGTAGCTTCGGGAGGTATGAACCTCTATTGTGACCTATGATGAGATTAGAATATTCTGGAAGGAAGCAAAGAAGTAAAGGAAACCCTAGACGAGATGTCAGGTGCATAAATATAATTAATATGAATTAATTAGTACCCAGAAGGAGAAGTCGGCCCCAGTAAGTCTGTCAGAATCACTATAAATACAGGGTGCCAGTCTCCCATTTGATACATTCTCAGAATTGCAGAGAGCCAATTGTTGCGCAAGTTTCCGGGGAAGGTGTTGCGCCAGTTTCTGGGTGGGACTATCTAATCATCTTTGGTTTCTATTCTTGCTTGGTGCATTATCCTTGCTTGGCTATTAATTTCTACCAATATTCTTCTCTGTCAAGGTCAAGGTGCTCAAAGGGTGGCTTCGGCCTATGGTTGGGTGACAAGGGTATTGTCAATGGTAAAATGAGCACAATATTTCATATTCTAACAAAAGGGACATTTCACAAACCTTTTGGGTGGAGGTTGTTCACACGACTATTCATATTCTAAAAAAATCACATCTAAGGCCAAACAATGATATAAATCCATATGAGTTGTGGTTTGTTCAACCTGCATCAATCAAGCACTTCAAGGTATTTGGAAGTAAATACTACATCAAGAATAATGATGATCATCTGGGAAAATTTGATAGTAGCATTGATGAAGGTATCTTCTTAGGATATGCAACGAACAGTAAATGATACAAATGATTTAACAAAAGAATGCATAAATTAGTAGACTATATTGATGTTCGAATTGATGAAAAAGCTCTTGTAAAATATCAACAGAGAATAAGCACTAAGCCAGATGAAAAAGATGATGGGAATAATGAAAATGAAGAACAAAAAATATCAGAGTCTCAAGAATATGATGAATCAGGTGGAGAAGAGACACCTAGACAAGAAAATTCAGGACAACAATCAACATCAAATGCTTCCTCCAGAATTACTCAAAAGAATCATCCTAAAAGTTAGATAATTGGTGAGAAAGACAAAGGTGTACAAACCAGGAAAAGGATAATCAAAGTCACTGAGCAATCACATATAGCCTTCATATCCATGGTGTTAACTCATATCCTCATTCATCCACCTCACCTCCTACATGTTGACGCCCACGTATTCTTAGTCATTGTTTTGTCACCACAACTTCCCACCTGGTCGTCATCCATTTAGCATTCATGTTGTTTGTGCAAGATCCTCGTCAGCATCCAACTCAAATCCAGATGACCAAGAGTAGGGTAAGGTTGTCATGTTTCCAGGTGTCAAGTTGACTCAGGCCTATCCAGACCCTAAGAAAGACAATTAATGAAGTTGGGGAGTGGTGGTTGAACATCGCTTCCCCCATAAATGGAAATCTCAAAAGGAATGTTAGCAAGTCGGCTCATCTGCAGGTCCCTCCCGAAACCTGAAAATTAGTAGGAGTCATATGATTCAAAGGATTGCGTGGCACTAGATCCAAGGATCCATGGTTTTGCAAATCAGAGGTTTTAGCATGGAGTCATTTGGATATTTTGGGATGGTGGATGGTTGAGATAGGCTCCTGTATTGTAAACTTTTGAGGAAGAACTATGGTTCTCTGGTTATGTATTTTGATCTGAGACTTCTTGTTTAATGAAAATCAACTTATTTTTCATCCTATTTTCCTTTGATACTGAAGTGTCCATGATTGAAGGATTCACATGAATTGTTTTGACTGTATTGTAATGTATATTTGATTGTAGTGTTGTTATTTACGTTCTTCAGTTTCCTGAAGTGTTGAATTCAAGAGGATATTGTATTTGAAGCTTTTCCTCCTTAGGTTGTTGGAAGAACTGATGTCTATGACAGACCTCTACACTCTCCTCACCAAAGTCTTCCCTCTACTCACCCTTACTCCAACTTACTGACTGAAGTTACCTCACCTACATGTGCATACCAGTCCATTTTTCTGAGTTAAAGCGATATCACCTTGAGTCCGCACCCATTTGACCTCTTTAAAATTATTTGTGACATACAAACTGATGGGTATTGGGATTACTCTCTCTGCAATCAGAGAGTGACTTCTAGTGCTAACATTTCTGGCATCATTGTCAAGGACAAAAGTGAAGATATATTCCCTGGGAGAATGACAAAGAACTTATGATTCTGAAGGTGCATCAGATATCAAAACCATTGAATATTGCATCTTGCACCTGGTGACTCCACCATCAAAGACTCCACTGGGGAGGATCCTGTTGACATAAAAATGACCTTATCGAAGGGAAAGATTGAGTATCAGTTTATGAGTTTTCTTCATGAAGTCTTGTTCTTCTTTATCAACCCATTTATCTCTTTCCCTTAGCATATAAAGAGGATTATCCTCTTCTTTCTATATTCATATGACAATAAGCCTTCCTTCATTCATCCATCCTTGGAAGAAGAAGACATTCCCTCTTATTGTGTTGTAGATGTTGATCTTGTGTCTTCACCTCAGCCTATTCATAAATGTGAGATCTGTATTGCATCTCCTCTCAAAATTGATAACCCTTATAGCCTTGAGGAGGTTGAAAATGATTCACAGCCTTCTCAGATCTCATTACCTCCTCTTGTTTCTGTTGAACCTCCCCATCCTCTTGTTGAATCCCATATTTAGCCCACAAGTTTTCAATCTAATATTAGAGATGTGATGTTTAAGCCTATAAGGCTACCACATCACTTGCATCCCCACCCTCCTTATTCCTTTGAGTATCTTCCTCAGTTTTCTAGGGAGGATCATGTTACAATTGAGAGGCACTTGGGGGCCTTTGAGAAATTTATTGATCAGTTTGAGATCGTTCCTGATGATGTTACCATGAGTTTGTTCTCACATTCCATGTCTGGAGATGTTGCTGTGTGGTTTAGATGTATGGAGGACAGTTCTATCGGTTCCTGGATCGCGCTATGCCATGCTTTTTTAAAGTGGTGGGGTGAGAACAAGTCCCTTGATCAGTACTGAGATGATTTTAATTCCTTGAGGAGAGGGGAAGAGGAATCCTTGGTTGTCTTCAACATGATCTTTTAGAGTGTTTATCATAGTATGTCTGTAGATATAAGACCCATAGAGACCGTTTCCATGGTGTACTATGTCATGGCTCAACATCCAGAGGTTGTTCTTCTCTTGAGAGAAAGGAAATATTAACTATTAAGACATTTGTTTGAATATGTTGTAGAGGTTGAAGAGAACATCAGGTCTAGCAAGTGGGTTTATAGGCAGGAATATGACAGCAACCTGCCCCTCACAGGCCGGTCGCCCACCAGGACCTTATCTTTTTCCACGGCCCGAAGAGTCAATGCTCTTCCAACTCCCTCTGGAGTCCTTACCCACAGTCTTCTCGGCGATATCCTCTTCGAATATCAGGAGATCGGACCTCGCGGTATCGCGAGACTCGCGGCACTATGCTCGGGTAACAAACGCCGAAACCCCGATTCCCGATGGTCAACGGTCAACCTCGGGGTATCGCTACTCGAGATGCCGAGCCCTTGTAATTCAAATCCCCGAGTACCGAGGTGCTGATACCACGTATTATACTCCACACAAACTCCGTGGGACCCGTTGTGACTCGGGACCTCACTATCTCTCCGTGCTCCCTTCGAATTTGAAAACGTCGAAGTGTCGAACCCCGACCCCTCGGGATCTTATGTCACCTATCCCTTCTGTGCAACTGAAACAAAGGGACTATCTCCGCTGAGCTTTTATCAACTCGGAATCATTCAGAGTTTTCTCGAGCACGTTCACTGGGCTTGTTCTTCAACTACTTCAAAGTGATGAAGTCCTCTGGGTTCTGTGCGCTCACACTCGCAACAGCTTCACCCTTCCCCTCTTCTCAGACTTGCTACTGAGACTCAAATCCGACCTGCACTCACCTGTACGGCTCGAATAACTCAAACCCAACTCTGAACGAAGTGAGAATGAAAGTTCAACTGTTTAGCCTCCTCGACGCACTCTATGTGGAGGGATTCGACTGCCTCTATGCAGGAATCTCCTGGCCTAAACAGAGAAACAATGGGAAC
>ML800331.1:238824-255251 GCA_009831015.1 Picea engelmannii
TGATAAGTTGAGCTAAGATGCAATTGTGTGCCTTGTAGCTTAAACAGTTCTTGCCAAAAATTGCTTGTGAAAGTTGGGTCTCGATCAGAAACAATAGAGTTTGGCATGCCATGAAGCTTGAAGACCTGATCCATGAAAATTTGAGTCACCGTGGATGCAGTAAATGGGTGCTAAAGAGCACAAAAATGAGCATACTTGGAAAGGTGATCCACCACCACCATTATGACTGATTTATTCCCCGATTTGGGTAAGCCTGTAATAAATTCCATAGATATATCCTTCCAAATAGCAGGGGGAATCGAAAGCAGTTGGAGGGTGCCTGGAGATTTGACTGTTTCTCCCTTGTTGCGTTGACACACCTCACATTCAACCACAAACTTACGGATGTCCTGTTTCATACCATCCCAGAAAAAAGAACGTTTGACTCGGTCATATGTTTTGGTGAACCCTCAGTGCCCCGTTGTGGGTGTAGCATGAAGCTCAAAAAGTATTGTGGATTTGAGCTTGGATTGTTTACTTAAATACAAGTGGCCTTTGTATCGAAGCTCATCCTGGAGCGAGGAGTACCCTGGGGGAGCCTGAGCCATGTTCTACAGTTGTTGGATCAGATGCGAACTTTTGGGGTCTTGAAGCCATTCCTGGTGCACAACTTGCAGCCAATCGGGTACAATGAAGGAAAGAGAAAAAAGGGATCCTTCATCTTCATATTTATGGGACAGTGCATCTGCCACGACATTGTCTTTTCCCTTCTTGTAAATGATCTCATAATCATATCCAAAGAGCTTACTGACCCATTTTTGTTTCTCTTGGGAGGAAATGCGTTGTTCCAGAAAGTACTTGAGGCTTTTATGGTCGGTCTTAATTTGGAATCGTTGCCCCAAGAGATAAGGATGCCATAATTCAACGACATGCAGAATCGCCAACATTTATTTTTCATAAATGGGTTTGCCCAAATTCCTGTCAGACAGTTGCTTGCTAGTGAAGGCCAAAGGGCAACCCCCTTGCATAAGGACAGTGTCGATTCCTTTCCCTGAGGTGTCACATTCCAACACAAAGGTCTTTTTGAAGTCAGGAAGGGCCAGAACTAGAGTGGTGCACATGGCCATCTTCAAGGTTTGAAAAGCTTGAGCAGCTAGTGGAGTCCAAGTGAAAGAGTTCTTTTTGAGGAGATCCGTGAGAGGTGTTGCAATCTTTCCGTAGTTCTTAACGAACTTGCAATAATACCCTGTGAGGCCCAGAAATCCATGCAAGCTTTTGAGAGTCTTTGGGTGCGGCCAGTCTTGCAGAGCTTCAATATTTTTTGGGTCCACCCTGACGCCATCCTTTCCCACCAGATGACCCAAGTATTCTAATTCTGAGGCACCAAAAGCACATTTGGATTGTTTCAGGAAAAGTTGGTGCTGAGAGAGTAGGCGGAGAACTTTATCCACATGAGTAAGATGGTCTATCTAGGTTTTTCTATATATGAGGATATCATCAAAGAAAACTAGGACAAAATGATGGAGAAAAGGGTAGAATACATGGTTCATGAGGCTCTGGAAGGTGGAGGGGGCGTTACACAACCCAAAGGGCATGACCAAAAACTCATAGTGGCCCTCATGAGTGTGAAAGGTTGTCTTGGGAATGTCAGCCTCCTTCATACGTATTTGGTGATAGCCTGAGTGAAGATCAAGTTTGGTAAAGAATTGGGCACCACTCAATTCATCCAGGAGGTCATCAATGAAAGGAATGGGAAATTTGTCTTTGATGGTCAGTTTGTTGAGAGAACGGAAGTCAAGACACATTCTCCAAGAACCTTCTTTCTTCAGTACCATGATAACCATAGACGAGTAAGGGCTCGTACTAGGACGAATGACACTGGCAGTAAGGAGTTCCTGGAACATTTTTTCGATTTCATTTTTTTGTGCAAAGGGGTGGCGATATGGATGGATATTGGGGGGAAGGCTTCCTGGGACAAGGGGAATGGAATGATCATGAACACCTCGGGAAGGGGGGAGTCCTTGGGGAGTGGAAAATATCATTTGATGTTTAGAAAGGAGGGCTTGGAGGTCTTGGGGTACGGGGGGTGTCTCTGTGGCTTGTATGGCATGGAGTTGAGCAATGACACTAGAATGACCTTTTTTGAGTAGTTTTTCCATGCGATGAGAATTGATGATCTCAGGTGAACCAACAATGATGCCTTGGAATTTATATTTGTGGCCTCCTTGGTCGAATTGAATGGTTAAGTTCTGAAAATCCATGAGAATAGGACCCAAAGTTCTTAGCCAGTCTGCACCCAACACAATATCACAACCACCCATCTCAATGGAAAACATATGGGATTTTAGTTGGTAGTCACCGATTTGGAGACGCACATTTTCACAGCACCTGCCACATTTCATAGAACCACCATTGGCAATCATGATTTGGAAATTGTTGACAACATGGATGTAGCTATGGGTTTCTTGGGCAATGCGATGATGAATAAAATTGTGGGTGTTGCCACTATCAACCAGAATAATGACCTTTCGGTGCTTGATGTAACCAATTAACTTGAGGGTTTGGGGGTCTGAGAAGCCAGTGAGAGCATTGAGGGAAATGATTGGTTCCACTTCGGGAGGGTCAGAGGGAGGGTTTATGTCAGTGACTTTTGGTGACTCGGGCACAAAGGGAGTGTCATCATCCTCTTCTGGAACATCCTCAGAGATGGCCATAAAAAGATTTTGTTCCTTACATTTGTGGCCTAGGAAATATTTGTCATCACAATTATAACAGAGGCCTTTGAGTTTCCGTTCGGCCATTTCAGCACTGGTCAATTTTTGGATCTTTAATGGGGCGGAGGGAGTAGTGGGGTTTACTGGTTTAGGGCGAGGGATAAAGGAAGGCTTACGGTTTTGAGAGGAAACAATTTTGTGTTCTTATTTATCTTTTTTAGTAGCCTCCACCCAAGTCGTAGGTCGAGCCATGAGGACATGGGCCCGAATATCCTCCTTGAGGCCACTAATAAAACATTCTCGAAAGAAAGCATCAGTCATGCCTTTTGTTCGGAAAGCCAGTCACTCAAAGGAAGCTATGAAGTCTTCGACTGTGCCTGATTGCTTCAATTTTGTCAAATGGCCCAAATGGTTGGTGTCAGTTTCAAAGCGTTCATAAAGCTTCGCCACAAATTGGGTCCAAGCAATATACCTTTGACGGGAAGTTTTTCTCCATTGCCACCATTGCCAACGTTCTTGATCTAGATGGAGAACACCATACCGGAGTTTGGCCAAGTCATCTGTAATGTTGTAGAGAGAGAAATAATGTTCCATTTGGGTGACCCAACCAGTGGGGTCTGAGCCATCAAATTTGGTTACATCCACCCATGGAAGGCGTATGTACCGTTGAAAGTGATGGGGTTGAAAGGAATGGAAAGAAGTTTCACCTTCAGTCTTTTTATGTGCATCAGGGAAAAAGTCATCCGTAGGGATCTTTAGTTTGGTGCAGAGTGATGCAAAGACAGATTCAAGATGGGTGGTCAGTTCATGTTTGACTTCCTCCATTACGGACTGCACGACTACATTTATAGAGGCATTCATGGATGCATCACGGGAGGCAATAGTAGCACTGAGTTGTTGCACTTCTTGTTGGGTCTTGAGGAAACCAGATTGCAAGGTGTTGAAGCAAGACTCTAGTTCTTGGCTACGGGTATGGGCCATGAGGATGGGTGAACTGAAAAGGGAGTGGGCAGGGTCAGAAAGTTTTGCAGAAAAATGATATGGAGGAATGTGATAAGGGAGAAGAGATGAATCTAATGGAATAGGTCTCAAATAATGGTGAAAAAATTTCCAGACTTTTTTTTGTTTTTTTTTCTACAGGGTTATACTTTGGTCTGAAGAATGATGCAGTGTTGAAATCCCCAAATTCTAAACCAGAGAGAAATGTGTATTTACTTAGCAACCCAAACACAGATGCGCGACAATAGATCTATCCAGTTTAATTTGTTTATGTTCCCCAAGGGTTAGGTATTCAAGGGTTCTACAGACAAGGGTTTTCCCTGTGCTATATCTCTCTGATATACGTGTGGGGTCCAACAATAGTACTCGGCCCAATATCTCAGGGAAGTAACTAAGGAGGATAGACCGTACCCTTATTTGTACTACCTGACTACCCAGGTACTAGAGAGTATCTTCCCGAGTGTTGTTCTTGGTGACACTATAGCAGTCCGGCGGCCGATAGGTTTATCTAAAGAGGGCTTCACGAAATCTAGGCCAATCCGTACATAGGTGTTGTCTGATGCGCTACCACTCGAAGGGGTACCAACAGGGGTTACAAGGGTGGCCAATAGATGTGTTCTTAAGAACCACTTGTATTTCCTGCGTGTATGAATCCCTCAACCACGGGTTTATGCGCGTAACGATAGATCTATGTGGCTTAAAGACGTCGGAATACGTCTCTACCTGGAAAAAAAAAAATACCCACAATTTCTGCCAAGGAAAGTGCTCTGATACCACTTGCAATATACCAGATATATAAAATATGCAGAACATAAATGAAATGCTAGAAATGGCAGAATAAAAGTAAAACATCCAGCAAATTCTTCACAATACACAGAAATGATATACAAAATAGCAATAGAAATAGCACTTTGATTCAGATAGCAATGTTCACAGGCCTCTTTGAGGGGGCAACCTCCAATCGAGCAGCGCTCTGTTACAATAATCTCCAAGCTAGGGTTTTCATACCCTCGACCCTTATTTATACTAAATATGTGTATTAAGATAAGCATCTAGAGGAAGATCCTTCTAGAAGCGGAAGATTCTATTAGGTCTTCTTACATCTTCCTTATTCTATTTTATTGAAAGGCCTTATTAATATTGACCTTTATTACATTCGAATACATTGATCTACCTATGTGCGGGTTAGGACCTTAACAGAGAACTGGAGAGCCAAAGTAAATTTTGATCATCCGATCATCCAAAATAGATCTCAGTCATCAGATCATCTGGAGTAAATCTCAAGCGTCGAATCGTCCGAAGTGGATTTGGGTCGTCTGATCCAGAAGAGACATGGCATAAATCTGTGGACTCCGAGTAAAGACCCGAAGTAAGCCTCAATCGTCTAATTCAAGGACATGTGGAAGACCATGACAGAAAGGAAATGTGGCAAACCATGTCAACAAGGACATGTGATAGACCATGTCAGCAAGGACACATGGCAAACCATGTCAACGAATGACATGTCAAAACCACTCGGCCCGTTCCAGGTCAATAGGTGACGTGTGTAATGTTACGTCACTCTGAGAAATTTACTTCGGGATTTTCACCACCAACATATGACAAAAGATTTGAAGTCCCGAAGTGAAAGAGGACCATTGATTTGAGGAGGACACATGGTAGGAATCTGTGGACTCCGACTAAAAGCGTTCTAGGAGAGTGTGAAGGTTGAGAATTGAAATCGCTGAAGCCTGGAGCAACGAAGGAGATATTGACCTTTGAATTGAGTAAGGAGTTGCAGAACCATTGATCTGGTTGAAAGTTCAAATTCCCGAAGTAGAGGTAGAGCCCTCGATTAAGAAGGATAGGTGTCCAAAGATCATCAACTTTGGAAGATTGGCGTACAGAGGAAATAAGGGTTTGAGATTTGAAACTCTCGGAGCTCGGATCATGAACTAAATCACAGTCGTCAATTTAAAAAGGTTATATCTGATCCTCAATTCAAGATCACTATCACAATCATGAGTTTGAAAGTCTCGTCGCATTGCGATGATTGAAGGTGTGCGAACTTTAAAAAGTTGAAGGTAGGCCACAATCAAAACCACGATTTTGGAGAAGGGACATGTGGAGGCTCGAGGTAAATTGCGGGGCGAAACATAGTTTGTTTTAAACCACCTTTGGACGTGCCCGCAATTGCGTGGTCATATGAGTTCATTTCCCAAGGTCATATTGAAAGAAGGAACTAGAAATTTCTAGACCAAGATAGTGAAGCACTTTTTGAATAGGCGTGTGGTCACCATCGGTGGTCATGTAAAGGAAGGATATTAGAAGCCAAAAACAATTGACTGTAACTGCTAGTGAAGAAAAGGAATCTTAGGATAACGGGCACTGATGATGAATATATAGTGAGGAACCACCAGTATAATGGCAGAGTTGCGATGAGGACCTGGGTGAGAACTGGGCGAATATATGACATGCAGAACATAGAAGAGGATACATATACTTGAGATGCAGCACAAAGTTGTGGTGATGAAGACTTTCCAGGATGATCTGGCAGAGGACTTGGCTTGATAAAGACATGAAGAGAATGTTCTTTTCAGGAACTGATGCATGAGTGTAGAAGGTGGTAGTAAGCAACAGAAAAGGAGTAGAGAAGAGATGCAACGAAAAGTAATGCAGTGTATGCACAGAGCATAAAATGTATAAGAAAAGTTGAAAAATGGTTGTGAGCACAGGAAGAAAAAGAGAAGAGCATAGAAGCATAAAGATACAGAAGAAGAATAGAGGATAGAAGTTGAACAAGGAAGAGGAGACATGGAGTTGTAACAGACCATATAAATGACAGAGAAAGTAAGTAAACGTTTTGCAAGATTCAATCAGGGTGGTAGGGTGGTGCTAGGGAGGATTATAGTCCTCTAAATTCTAGTTGGTGCTAGAAGATATTCTGGGAGTTGGTGCTAGAGAAACCTGGGAGTTGGTGCTTCCATTTAGTTGTTGCTAGATAAAGCTGAGAATTGGTGCTCTCTACAAGTTGTAGCTTGATATCAAAGGTTGTAGCCTCATATTTGAGTTGGAGCTTAAAGACTGTGATGTACATGAAAGTTGGAGCTTGATTGACATCCTAAGAAGAAGATATTTTCACCCTTTATGGGTTTCCTCATGAAAATCAGTGTTTCTGTGTATTTTGTGTGATTGATCAAATATTGTATATCTGTGCATGTTAAGTTATTAGAAACACATTAATAAATAATCTAGAAATAATCATAAAATAAGAGGAAAAGTTTCAAGATTATATACATAACTGATTCACCCCCCCCCCCTCTCAGTTATATTTCCAATAGGTCATACATTCCATGATAGCCTATCGTACAAAGGTCGTAATCCATACAATAGGTCTTGGGCCATACAACAATCCATACAGTAGGCCACGGGCATGTTTTACAGGTTTTATGAGCCATACAATAGGCTATACAGGTGGTCATATTGTTGCAACAAATTAACATAGTTTTTTTGGGGAAGATTTGTTGAGGATTTACCAAGGACAAATTTGCCAGGTTGTCGATAATTGTATTTTTCCTCTATGGCCCATTTTACTAGTAAGGGAGACCTTGTATGCTTGGATATTATTTTAATGAACAAAATATTTGAATCGAAACAACTTGTTCTGCATGTGTTATTCTAATATTGGTTTCCATTTTGCTTCCTCTATTTTTTTCAGTTAATTATTTCATCAGTTTAAATTATTCAATGAACTGAAATTTAATTTTCAACAATGAAATTCACTAGGAAATAATTTATCTAGGGTTGGAATTAGGAAATTAACATGGTATCAAATCTTACACTCTGAATGGAAGCCAATTTCAGAATATTTGTTCACATATATAAATCAACATGGTAAATTTTGTGGCAGTTTGATCATATCTAGAAATGGCAGCAACCAGTCTCATGTTCCAAGACCGGTTGGATGGAACAACAATTTTTTCTCTTGGAAATAAAGGGTTTATTTTCTTTTGAAGGATCATGACCTTTGGGAGAATGTGGAGAAGTTTGTTCCTCCACTGATAGATGCAACTTAGTTGGTGGCTCATGAGAAGAAGGAAAATAAATCCTAAAGAGTAATCATGGATTTTGTGAAGGATCATTTGATCCCTCATGTGGGAGAGAAGCAATAGGCTAGAGAGATGTCAAAGGATCTAGTGGATTTATTCTAGAGAGATAAATTGAATAGGAATATGACCTTGAGAAATAATCTCATATCCATCAAGATATCAAGATTTGAAAATATTACCAGCTACTTCATCAGGATCAGCCAGGCATGTGGTCATCTTGCAACCATTGGGGAGAAAGTGGATGATGCATAACTTGTTAACAGGGCACTGAATGGGTTCACCAAGTCTCGAGAACCATTTTTCAAAGGGATCTATGCTTAGGAGAATATTATAGATTGGTAGAGGCTTTGGGATGATTGCATCTAGGAAGAGACTTGAGAGGAGTCAAAAGAGATCAAGCAGGGAGGTAGTGATGAGAGTCTAGCCCTTATTAGTCAAACAAGAAAGGGAAAAAGAAATGGTTCCAACAAGAAGGGTAACATTGAGTAGGGAAACTCACAACCAAAAAGAAGAAGGAATTGAGTAAAATCAACTGCTTTTTATGCCAAAAGATTGTCTAGAGAAGAATAAAGGGAAAGGAAAATTGTAGCAAGTAGCAACATCTACAAAGACTTGGTTGAGTGTCTTTGATGTAAAGTTTGAGACTGAATTCTCACTAGTTTCCTACCTATCCACCATCATAGTTCTTATGAGTTCTTGGTACTTGGAAAATGGTTCATCTCGTCATGTGATAGAAGCATGGAAGTTATTCAACAGTGTTATAGAGGCAAACTCATGAATCCATGTGGAGCTTGGTGATGATGTCAAGTATGTAGTGAAGGGTGAGGGAACAATATTGTTCCATCTTGAGTCATTATGCTCATTTGATGCCCACGATGTGCTTTATGTACCACGATTAAAGAAGAACTTTCTCTTAATTTCATTTATGGAGAAAAAACAAAATTGTTATCTTTCATAAATGGAAAGTACTCATGCATCAAGAGGGAGATAAATCTGACACAGTAGTAAGGATTGGGGTTAGAGAAGGAAACTTATACAGGTTTCATGGGAAGCATTTTCAGGACTTGGTACATGACAGTGAAAACCTATGCGATTTATGGCATAAGAGGATGGGACACCTGCATCATAGTGAACTATCAATTCTGAGGGAGATTGGCACTAGTCTTCCAAATTTAAGTGTTGAGAAGTAGCGCATATGCAGAGGCTATGCACTTGGAAACAATGTCAACACTATAAGGAGAACACCTTCTAGAAGAGGTTTTTGTGAAGGTTTTTAGTGTTACAAAATTTGGATTTTTTTTTTTAAATCCTCCACTACAACCTCCTATATTAATTGTGGAGGTTTTAATAGAGGTTTTAGCAGATGCTCCATATAACTAAAAAAAATTGGGCGGGTGGAGGTTGTAGATTTTTTTTTTCCGATGTTGTTCTTGTCAAAATGCACCGACGCATTATAGAAAATTGTGCACTGACACATTACTATAATAAAATGCGTTGATACATTAATATAATAAAAAAACCCCAAATATTAATATAATAAAAAAAATCCCCAGTCTATTTATAACTATTGTGCACTAATTCTTCCTTTTTCGTCGTATGTAGAGCATCAATGCTCTTATAATTTATACAAAAAGGTTCTGCCTTGTTTTCGTATGAAGCATTGGTGCATTTTTAGGATTTTTCCACCCTAGTTCCTTTAAGATATAATTAGCACTAGTGTGATCAAGTTATCTTGAGACCTGGTGTGTTTAATATAGCATGTTCCCCAGTGCTTGTGTAATTAGTACGTATTGATATCTGTTTTACCATGTGCGCCGAAGGGTAGTGAAATTTCAAATATTTGAGGTGAGATGTCGACGACATTATTTTTAGTATGCATAGGTGTGTATATTATAGTAAAGGCACTGATGTGTAAATAATATTTACAATCCCAATGCATATAATAAACTTAACACACTGGTACTTAAATTATTTGTAGTCCCCCGGTGTATATTTCAAACATTAGCACTGTACAATTTTGAAATGATAAATATTATTATGCATTACATTGTATATGAAATGACGTGTTTTCTAATTAATACATATTGGTGCATTATTATAATTAGTAGGCACCGGTGTGTGATAATCCTTAAAATGCATCGATGTCTTTATTGTGGCATGCATCATTCACTACTAAATATGATCAAATTTTCCATGCTTTTTCGTTTCTATTGTAACACTTTTTCATTGAACTTGCCAAGAAAGAGGGTCTTATTTTTTGTGGATATTTTTTCTTCACTCTATCGACGACCTATAACCCATCGTGGAAATATCCACGAAATATGGTTGCCACGTGTCATTCACTTGGTAAGCATTTCTTCCATCTTTTTTTTCTAACAAACATTCGTCTATATAGCGACAAAACTTTGTCTATATAGAGACAAACATCCACTTTTGTTTCCACGAGAATGGTAAATTTTCCATGATTGTTCGTCACTATATAGAAGAAAAATCATGGAAAAACAAAAATGAAAAGTTTTTTTTTCCATGAGAATGTTATATTTTCCATGTTTTTTCATCTGTATATAGATGAAAAATCATGGAAAAACACAATTGAAAAGTTTTTGTTTCCATGAGAATGCTATATTTGCCATGATTTTTCATCTCTATATAGATGAAAAATCATGGAAAAACACAAATGAAAATTTCTTGTTGCCACAAGAATGGTATATTTTCCATGATTGTTCATCGTTATATAGATGCAAAATCATGGAAAAACACAAATGAAAAGTTTGTGTTGCCACGAGAATGCTATATTTGCCATGATTTTTCATCCCTATATACAAAAAATCGTGGCGAAACACAAATGAATTTTTTTTGTTTCCACGAGAATGATATATTTTCCACAATTTTTCGTCTCTATATAGGCGAAAAATCGTGGAAAAACACAAATGAAAAGTTTGTATGCCACAAGAATGCTATATTTGCCACATTATTCCGTTGCTATATAGACGAATGTTTGTGGAAAAACACAAATAGAAAGATTTTGTTTCCACGAGAATGTTATAGTTTCCACGATTTTTCATCACTATATGGATGGATGTTCGTGGAAAAACAAAAATGACATTTTTTTTGTTGCCACGAGAATGTTATATTTTCCACGATGATTCTCCTCTAGATAAATGAATGTTTGTGGAAAAACAAAAACAAAAATATCGTGTTTCCACAAGAATGTTATATCTTCCACGATGATTCGTTGCTATATAGACGAGGATTGTAGGTTTAAAAAAAAAAATTGCTAGCCAAGGAGATTTGGAGAATCAACCAATCTTGTGAGATATTGACAAAAACAATGAGAAGGGTACAACCTCTGTGAGTCAAAAAAAAATTCAAGATGAACGAAATGCTATATGATCTTGTGAGTCTATCTAATTCAATGAAAAAAGTCAAGATGTAATTCTAATGCAAAATTCATAGGGAACGTACAACCTCTATGAGCATAGACAATCTAGTGAAAAAGTCAGGGGGAATGTACAACCTTTGTGAGCATAGAAAGACTAGTGAAAAATTCAGGGGGAACGCATAACCTCTGTGATCTTAGTCAATCATTTTGAGCCATGAGAAAAAGTCAAGGAATATAGCAATAGTTAGGTTGAACGTAAAATTCCTATGAGATAGAAACAAACAATATTTCGTAGATTGCAAGTGATGTAAATGTGTTGATGTAGTGCATTGGCACATGTAACATTGTCCACCATGAAGTGAAATTCTAATTTCCAAGTTGTAAGTCATGTTGAATGAGTTGTTAAACTCAAGTTGTAAAAGTCAATTTGCATGCATGACAAGTTGCAGCATAGGTTTCCAACAAAGGAAATGATAAGTTTCTCCATGACAATGTTGGTATATCAATTAATAGAGAGGAAATATATCAGTTAATAGAGAGGCAACATATTATTCAATAAAGAGGCGGAATATCAGTCAATAAAGGAGCATTGGTCATATCCAATAAAAAAGCTTAATCATACAAATATTTATAATCATAGCAAGGTATCCATTTGTAGAAATAATAATACAAAGGTATGCAATCATATCAGTAATCAAAATTTTCATAATCAAGTTGAAATATTACATAAGAAGAAATACATTGTTGTCCAAGTAGACCTAGAAGAAGAGAAAATACCTAATGATATTACAACACAAGACACACAAAATCAAATTTTCATATCATCCAATACAGGCTATGAGTTGTAGCTTACATAGGCTATGAATATCAGCTAATACCGGTTGTGAGTTGCAGCTTACACAGGCTATGAATATCAGCTGATACAGGCTATGAGTTGCAACATACACAAGCTGTGAATATCATCTGATACAGGCTGTGAGTTGCAACTTAAATAGGCTGTGAATATTGGTTGATACAGGTTGGGAGTTGCAACTTACACAGGATATGAATATCAATGGATACAAACTATGAGTTGTATCTTACATAGGCTATGAATATCAGTTGATACAGGCTGTGATTTGAAGCATACACAAGTTGTGGATATCATTTGATACAGGTTGTGAGTTGTAGCTTACAAACGCTACGAATATCAACTGATACAGACTATGAGTTGTAGCATACACAGGATGTGAGTATCAGTTGAGGGAAACTCAATGTCACCTATGCTCTCATCATCATAATCACATGACCCTCCTTTGGTAATAAAAAATTTCATGCGTCTAGGAAATCTTATCCATACCTTTTCAGCTCTAGTTGATTTAGAATTGTTGGATCTAGTAAAAAACATCTCACTTTCAACCTCTCCTAGTATATCTTGACCCTCATTCGAGGAAGATAGATCTAAAAAGTACCTATTTGGTGGTACCTACACTCCATAAAATGACAAGATAAGTTTGTGAGCTAAGTATTTTGGAAGAGATGATGATTGTTTACTTGAAAGTCGTGAAATGTGAACTGCATTCAACAAGCGTGGTTTAATTAGAATGTAAGGCCTTTTGAGATTGATGTCATGTTATTTTATGTCATCGTTCACGATTTTAATTTATCATTATTTCTCATAGAGATTTTTTCTCTAGATTTAGATGCTATGTTTGAGGATGCTTTAGAGATGCGAAACTAGATTTGCACAAATCCATTTCTTCATGGTAATGAATTCACATTGGATAATCTTGATCTCGGGTCAAGATTAATTGCAGAGACTTTCACATTTCTTATTTTGCAATGAATATTTGTCTTTGTAATAAAGATGAGTTTCCATAGGCCTACCATTTTGTTAAATTTGGCAGCATCAACAATCATTCTCCAATGAGAGGCCAGATGGGCCACCCTGAGGCTAGCCAAGGAGATTCGGAGAATCAACCAGTATTGTGAGGTATTGACAAAATCCAGGGTAAACGTACAACCTCTGTGAGTCAAACCAAAAGTCATAATGAACGATATGCTTTATGATCTTGTGAGTCAATATGTAAGTCTAATGCAAAATCTAGGGGGCATGTACAACCTCTATGAACATAGACAGTCTAGTGCAAAAGTCAAGGGGAACGTACAACCTTTGTGAGCATAGATAGACTGGTGAAAAATTCAGGGGGAACATACAACCTCTGTGAGCCTAGTAAAGCCTTGTGAGCGATGAGAAAAATTCAAGGCATCTAACAAAAGTTAGGTTGAACATAAAATTCCTATGAGCTAGACACAAAAAATCTTCCTGATATTGAAAATGATGCAAATGTATTGATCTATTACATTGGCATGTTTAATACTATCCACCATTAAGAAATTCGAATTGTCATGTATAAGAATCAAGTTGCATAAGTTGCATAAAGTTGCATAGTTGCATAAAGTTGTATAAAGTTGCATAGTTGCATAAAGTTGCATAAGTTGCATAGCTGCATAAAGTTGCATAAGTTGCATGGTTTCATAAAGTTGCATAAAGTTGCATAAGTTTCATAGTTGCATTAAATTTGTATAAAGTTGCATAGTTGCATTAAAGTTTCATAAAGTTGCATGTTGCATCAAAGATTTAGTAGGGATGAAGAATAGATTTAGTAGGGATGAAGAAGACATTATTGTTGTTTTTTAGTATAGTATTTCTGAAAATGTTTTTGAAGAGACTCATGAAGATACAGTCTTCCTTGCTGCTCCAGGGGATAAAATCCAATATTTTCAAAATCAAGTTGAAATATTACATAAGAAGAAAGACATGGTTTTCCAAGTAAACCTAGAAGAAGAAGAAAATCTCAATGATATTACAACTCAGTACACACAAATTAAACTTTGCATATCAACTGATATAGGCTATGAGTTGCAGCTTATATAGGCTATGAATATCATTTGATATAGGCTGTGAGTTGCAACTTACATAGAATGGGAATATTAGCTAATACATGATGCGAGTTGCAAAATACACAGACTGTAAATATTAGCTAATATAAGCTGTGAGTTGCAACTTACACGGGATGTGAATATCAGTTGATAGAAGCTGCGAGTTGCATCTTACACAAGATGCGAATATAAGTTGATACAAGCTGTGATTTGCAACTTACACAGGCTAGAAATATTAGTTGATACGAGCTACGAGTTGTAGCTTACAAAGGTTGTGAATATCAGCTGATATAGGTTGTGAGTTGCAACATACACAGGATGTGAGTATCAGCTTACACAGGCTACAAGTTGCAACATACAAGACTGGGAGTTGCAACAAATATAGGCTAGGAGTATTAGCTTACACATGCTATGAATATCAGTTGATATAGGATGCGAGTAGTAACATATATATCAATAGTTATATCAATCTAGAAAAGACAAAAGTTTCACTCAAGTAGCGCACAAATTCTTCCGCAGTGTTAGTATACAACATATGTATTTATCAACAAGTTTATGAGTCTGCTACAGGTTACATAGCCTATTCTAAGTTGTGTTGGAAATATCGTTAAGAGCATAATTTCATGGTGGAATATTTGTAAGCGTTCATACATTACTAATGAAATAAAAGAAGATTGTTTACTGGGGTTTTCTCCCTGTATAGGGTTTCCCCAGGTTATAATTGTTGTGATATTGCATGATCATAAATTCTTATGGTTTTTTCTATTCTGGCTTATGGATTATAGTAATCTGAAATCAAAGTATTGAAGAATTTAAAATAATAATCTTCATATTATATCAAGCTCGAAAATTCAACAACTATAACCCCCAATCCCGAAACCCCTCAACCTTATCACCATTGATCCTTATGGGTGCATCAATAAATGATGTGGGGATTGTCTATGAGAATTAAGGGTGCGTCTAACCTAACGTTGATACTCTATATAGGCTTTCTATCCTTCACCACATATATCCATTTGCACCCCCATCCTATGTTTCTTAAGCACATAATTAAAAATTTGGGTAGGAAAACCAACATCGAGTGGTTGATTAGCCTTTATTTAAAAATATGTCATAGGGTTGGCTGGAAATTCCATGTAGAGGGAATCAAAATACCCCTCCCACACAAATTGACCATGCTGAGGGCTTCAAAATCCCCCTCCTGCAAAAATTGACCAAAAGTGAAGTTTCAAAAATTTCAAAATATAGTTGATATGAAGAGAATCAAGTTTACAAAGATATTGTACAATACATTAAAAGGAAGAACTTGAAGATCCATTCCCTATTTTGGTGGCATCATGTCATCTTTGGTCGAAGAGGGCTCCTCCTTTGCCATTGTCCAAATGTGTGAGTTTCTCTGCGAGTCTTGGAATGGGCGGTTGGGTTTTGTTTCTCTGCACCTAGTCTTGGAATGGCCGCCATGACCCTTTTTTTCTCTGATATGGGAGATATCGTCCCTTTGATGCTCTGATATGGTGCTCTGAGATGGGTGATATTGGCCTTAATTTGTTTCTCTCGCTGTCATGAATGGGCACATGGTCGGCCTAGTTTTAATTTTAGTTTTCATTTTTTTTTTTTTTTAATATAATTAATATATATATTAAACCTTGTAAAAACTAGTATAGACAAGGGGAATCCGATTGTTTATTTAAAACAAAGAATTGTGGTGGGCCCTATGGATGTTGACGCAATGTGATTTATACCATGTGCTCTACATGTGAAAGTGAAGAAATTCAACCAAGCACGAGTAAATGAAGAGAGTAACTATGACTCTCTTAAGGTAGTTAGATGCATGTTCATCTAATTAGTGACATGCATGAATGGATTAACAATATTCCCACTGTCCCTAGCTACTATCTATAGAAACCACAACCAACATATAGTATCCCAAAATACTAACCCCTATAACTTATAATTCCTAATCCTTTTCAACCCTAATCCTTATAACCCTTAACTCATAGTTCTTACAAATCCTTAAAATTGGAAACTATAACATATAACAACATATTGTTAATCCTTATAACCCCTTAACATTTACCCTATTACCCTTCATTAATAACCCAACTAAAATTGTAATCCCAATGGCACATAAACCCTATCTCATAACTCCTAATAATGTATCAACCCTAATTACTATGACCCTTAGCTATCCACTTATGAACCCTGTTGGATCATGTTGTCATTGATGCCAATGGTTTGATTGATTGATGTCATTGATTGATGTCAAGTGATTGATTGATGTCAAAGGATTGATTGATTGATGATTGATGTAATATAATATGTATTGTCCTTGATGAGAATGCA
>ML800331.1:288043-305200 GCA_009831015.1 Picea engelmannii
ACACCTTATCAATCATGATAAGACAATAATGAGTCATCTATACATTTTTCCAACAATGCATCATATACCAATGGAACCACATCGATCCATATTCATCATGTATCAATGAAAACTCATTGATCCATCTTCATCTATGCATTCTCGTCAAGGAAAATACATATTATATTACATAAATCATCAATCAATCAATCCTTTGAAATCAATCAATCACTTGACATCAATCAATCAAACCATTGGCATCAATGACAAAATGATCCAACACATCCCACTCTCATCCAACTATATGAAAAAATACCAATTGAATATCAATAATTAGTTATCATTGGCAAAGTTGAATATAGTTGATGGAACAAAAATAAATGAATGAGTATGATAATATAAAATTGAAAAATTAAATGTATAATATATTAAATCTACAACATCTAATTACCTTTCATGGTCCTCATTCTACCTTTCCCCAATAGGACCTCCCCTTCAAATTTGTTGATGGAGTCAAGATGCCAAATGTGAGACACATACATATTTTCTACTAATTTAGGAATATATTGACTAATATACGCCATGCATTGATATACCATATATCCCTCAACCATAGAATCCTCAAGATGTGCTCTTTGTCTAACAAAAACCTTCAATAACTTGAATTGCCTCTCCACCATCCACATCGACCTTATGTGTACTGATCCACATAATTTATTCTCCCCAACTTGGTGTATGAGGTAGTGTTCTTGTGCATTGAAAAATGATGAAGGTAGATACTTTTTCATTTCACACATTAGTCAAGGAGTTTATCTCTTTCAATACCTTATATCTTCTTTATGGATTTCTTTATATTAAATCCACCTACAAATGGTGCAAACAAATAATAGGTTTGAACAATATCAAGGCATATATAAAATTGCAGATAAAACACAATATGTCAATAAGTTCTTCTACAAAGCATTGAAGAAACATTTTCCATTTAAAAATGCATTACTTACCTAATGTATTTACCAAGATCATATATAACTTGTTTTATGTTTTTGTCAAATCTCTTTGGGAGAGATAGAGGTAGAACATATTGTAACAAAAAACAAATCATTAATATTTATTTCCAAATTAGAGAAAACAATTACTAAAAAGATGCATACCAATATGTTAATATACCTAATAATTACCTTAATGAATGTATGTTAGACATGTGTTTTAACCCCACCAAAATCACCTTTTTTCATTAAGATATTTTGTATGTTCGATGAAAACTCCGTCGGAAACCTAATTTTCTAAATGACCTCTTTTACAACATTTCTTTGTTGCTCTGTCAATAACCATGGAAGAATAATATTTTTTTCTCGACCATCACCATTAGAATTAATAATCACACTTTGCAATGTGTGATTAGCTTCCTGGATGTCACTACAAATATTTCCAATTCTTTCTTTGTCAGTCCTTCCATCTAAGATTCACCATAACAATTATGTTATATTCTTTCTGATATGCATTGTATCAAACAAATGAACAATTTGTAGGTGTTTGTAGTAGGGAAACCTATTCAATTTTATGGGGTAATGTTTCATTCATCGTGGAATCCCATTGGTGCCTTAATGACATTCATGAAACATAAACAAAAACACATTAACACTAATTAATCTATATAGCTACGTACCCCATTGAACAAAATTCACTGAAAAAAAATTCATAAGATTTATAATATTATAATACATAAATAATTTGCATACCTTGATGATTTCTATTATATTCCAACTTCCATAGGTGAGGTGTCATTCTTTGTGGTTTTTTTTCATTCTCTTCTTTACCATTGAATTTTTCTTTCTTGGTAGTTAGATAACTATGTTTCTTAGGAAGAAAGTGTCTATACTCATCAAACACCTCATTTCCTAAACTTATTGAACGTTGAGATTTTATCCCAGGACCACAAATTGGACATGCAAATTTAGACTTTGTTTCAAGATCTGCAAGATATATGAATTAATGTAGCAAATTAGGATTACAAATTTTTAAAAATGCATGATATTTTCAAAAAATTATATAATATTCAAGTGCAACAAAAAGTTACATACCAAAACAATGTGTTAACCTGAGAGTATCATGAATTTTCCATGCAAATATTCCATGGAATTGAAATCTTTTTTTCCCTATTGGTCTACAAATGTCATGCATAGTGATGCCATCCCATAACTTCAGCATCTCATCGATACGATGTTCAATATATACATTCATATCTTTAACTTGGTACTTACCTAATTGGTTCAACATACATTAATTATATTTAGTTATAAGTCTTTATATATAAAATATATAATTATAATGAACTAAACAAAGAAATGTAATATTATATCATACTTTCAAGTAAACAAAGTCAAGCTAATTAAATACCTAGAACAATCATTTCCAAAATTGTGTGCTCTCTCATTATCGACATCCAAGGAGGAAGGTTACTTTTTATCACAAAAACAGGCCACGTTGATTAAGTAGAACGAAGCTCTCCAAATGGATTGACACCATCAACTGCCAATTAAATTCTAACATTAGGAGGTTCTTCTTTAAAAATTGTCCATTTTTCTTCGATGTTCTTCAATGAAGAACCATTTGCAGTCATTCGAAGAACATCATCTTCACTTCTCTTCTGTTCTTTGCATGGAAATCCATAAAATGTGTTATACTTTGGCACTTGAACAGTCGTTGGAAACATGGAATTATGGGAATATAATGAAGAACTTTGCAAGGAACCTTTTTTGTTGCTTGAATGGTTCAATATCTACTTATTTGACATTCTTAACATTCATTTTCTAATGCATATTGTCCATAGTATATGATATGATCATTAGGATGTGCATCAATAGCTTGATACTCCATTCCAATTTCTTTCATAATCAAAGATATTTCTCAATATGTTCATGGTAAAATATTTGACGGTGGTAATACAAATTCACCTAACAATCTACACCATTCAAAAAATTAAGTCAATGTAAACAATATTAATCATAAATATCGCATCACTACTTTATGAATTAATTAACAATGTCAAAATAGAAAGACGGTCAACCTTTATGTACATGTCATCATGACAAATAATACATTACATTCCTTAGGATCTATGTGAAACGGGGTGTTTGATAAACCATTAAAAACCTTCAAGTTCACCAACAACAATATAGAATATAGAATATTTGTTGTTTTATCCTTCATAAAGAGGTTGTCGTGATTTCTCAAGTGGAGGATCAACATCATGAATATCATCCTGGTTGTCCTCGTCCATTGGAGCAAATGTGTCTTGGATCAATCTATGTATCTCATATTCCTTATTTGTATCAAGAACATTATCTTCGTCGATATCATCATTAATAACTTGATCTTCAATATTCTGATATCCATGTTCCTCACCTTGTAAAATAGTATTTCTTCTACTACTTGGAAAATAGCTCTTTGGCGGTCAACATTTTAGGGGCATTGTCTTTATATTTACAAACAATGTATTAAAGTTAGTGTGTATAGAATATATATTAAAATGATAAAACATTTGACAAATACATCACATGATCACTATTACAAACAATACATTATATATTGAATAATGTCTTACCAAGGGATGATATGCATAACCCCCTTCAGTGTGCCCCTTCTCCCTACAATGTTTTTCAGTTGTTGTTATTAAAAATATTCTTGTTTGCAAGCCACTGCAATCATTGCATGGGAAATACCATTTTAACATTTATATCATATATTATAATAGTTGGATGATATAAATTAATAAAATATTTGGATGGTGAAATTGTTGAAATGTACACTTGACACTGAGAGGGGGGCTGAATCAATGTCACAAAACTTTGGACAATTTTCCACTTTTCATAAATTAATTTAACAACATATATTTATTTCAATTTCTCAACCAATATATAAAAGAATAAATATTTTATTTATTTATTTAACTTGAATGAATACATAAGATCAATATTCATATTCAAACAATTAGAGAGAGCCATCTCTCTGTTACAAGACCCATCTTGTAGTTCTCATATCCAACTGACAAATGAGGAATCCAACCCTCATAACAAGTCCCAACTTGTTGATCTCATATCCAAATAATATGTGAGCAATCCAAACCTCGTACAAAACCCAACTTGTAAACAAGCACCAACCTGATAGAATGAACCTTCATTCAATCCATTATCTATAAATATATATACTTCAACAAATTAAACTACATCTTTTTTTCACCATACTTCTTTGTTTATATAGTCCCTCAATTGGTGTGAACTTGAATGATTGTGTCTTTTGATAATGAATCATTTCACCCTTTCATTTATTTTAATAATAATAACTTCTATTATTATTATTAATAGTTTGTTAAATAATTCAAATCCCTTGCAATTTGTTTAGCATTTTAACCCATCACTAATTATTGGAAAGAGACCGTTCCTTCAAACCATTCTTTTCAATTGACCATGGGCTCGTTACTATGGACTTAATCTCCATTTGTTCTTCCTTCATTATTATTCATATAATATCATGACAGGGTTAATTTCTCATCATATATATGTTGATCAACCTTTAAGAGTCGATCACAGTCATGGATCGACTTCGTTATTTCGATCCCACACTTTAGTGCATCCTTAGTTCTCAATAGATATGAATCAAGTTGTTACTTCCCTATCTGGTGAATTTTCCTGTACCTGGAATGGAGATGTGCTTAGATTGTAAATCCCCTTTGTTTTTCATATTACCAAACTGTTGTGACCAACAACTAGATACATAAGGTGTAGGCTTTGTTATGTTTTAACCCATAGGGACTTTATTTCACCAAGTGACCATATAACGTGACCAGGTGTTAACCCAGTTGCCCCTTTAGCTCATCACCACTTTTCATATGACCTTGACCTATGAACGAAGGTGGTGTCTAAGTGGTAACCCAAGCTAGTTATTAATACTTATCAATATCGGTGGTCACGTTTTAATTGCATGTTTGATATGGATGAATGTCATTTACTTTGGAGCTTCGTCCTTCGGGACTTCCAGCCTCTGCAATATTTCAACCTTCCGGAGTACATTTCACCGAAGTATATCGGATGGTTGATATGTGTTCTTCTGTTAGATGAACGATCCTGGCTTGTACATAGGTTTCAAACAAATCGAAGACCATGACTTAATCTGCAGTTGAGTGGACGGTTCTTATTTACTTCGGGAATTTAGAGCTTCAGGACTCCGACTTTCGCAGATTTCCAACTCCTCCAGAGAAAATTTCACTAAAGTACGTATTATCTATTTACTTGTAGATCGGATGGTTCTATCTTAATCTGTGGTTGAGTGGAATGTCTACGCAACCTCAAAATTTTGTGTTGTTAATTGCCTTCTCATTTTCGCGTTTAGGATCTTGACCATGAATATTCCTTCTTAACGAACGGTCAGATCTTACTTCGGAGCTTCGATACTCCGGGACTCCGGGTTACTAGAACTTTGAGGTACTTCAATCCCTCCAGAGTGTTTACCTACCAAATAAGTCGTAACATTGTGGTGACCTCTTTCTGTCAGTTTTTTAGTACACCTTATACTATCCTTCCACTATGCTTGATCTAATAGGAGAGAATGCTCCTGGAGTATATCAATAGTTATCATTAATTCATGAATCGTGCTTACTCTATATTTCCACTACACTTGATCTAATAGTCATGATTAATCATGGAGGATCCTATATCAATGACCAACGTTAGTTTGTGACTTCGCACTTCGACGCTTCAGGAATTTTCTAGTGGTAGACGTTGGTTTCCCCCAAAGGATATACTCCCAGAGTGACGTAGTTTGTTGACATCACTGTTGATGTGGCACTAGCTGAGTGGCTGCCACATGTCATCTAGATTCATGACTTTTGTGTACCTAAAGTTACAACTAGACCTTGACACTTTCCACCATATGATTGTGTCACGTGTCCTTGCTGACATGGATCTCTTGATGTGTCACATGTCCTCCTCCTAGATCTAATGGTCGTACTTAAATCGGCATGGAGATATATGATCAGGGATGATTGCAGAGTCCAAACTAAAAGGACCTTTAAAACCATTATGTATTTACGCAATGGAATATGCATGTTGGAAGATGGAACAATGTGATTTGTCTATTTGTTGATGGGTGATGATTGACGGTCGTTTTGGATTGCAGAACCAAAAGTTTTGCGGACATTAACTCGTCCTTTGAATCCTGCAACGGCTCCCCGTCGTCAATCTGCCTTCACTAAAATCTGACGATCATGACTTAATCGGATGTTGATCCGACGTTCTTCCTTTGCAAATCCCAAATCTGATGACTATAGTTGCTTCGGGAATATGACACTTTTGAGACTTTGATCTAATCCTCCTGAATTGGTGAAGTGTCGAATATATCTATCACTGTATACATTTCCTGTATTTATCCTATGGCCTCCTTTTACTTCAAAACTCTAGGGTTTAGGAGTTCTTGTCTCATTTGAGTTGTTTATTTCCGGAGTAGGTCAAGGACGGAGTTGACCATGCTCTGATAGGTGTTACTCAAGATCATATTTCCTTTAGTGTTACCTGACAGTTATGACTTAATCTATTGATTTGTTATCTCATATTGACAAATGTGATGCCACTCTGATTTAATGGGAAATATTTAAATCGAATCTCAAATCTACGGCTTGTGTATTGACTCCTTGATCACTTGTATTTTTACCCATGTTCGATAAATGGTCAAGATCTCATTTGATTCCTTATCAAACGACTCTTGTGTGTCATCTCTTCTTATCTTTGATTAATGTTCTTCCTTCTGATCTGTTCATCGCTATTTATTATGATATTTTAATAACGTGTTCTTTGTTACTCCTTTTGTGCATTGATTCTCTCCATGCTACCTTTCCTGAGCTTTGGAATCATAGGATCACTTTTGATCCTATCATGATCCACAATGATCATGAATTAATTTTTCCACAAGGTGATCTTACTTTTCTCTGATTACTGTACATGTTTGACTCATGTTGCCATGAATGAAAACACACAATCAATAATGCCAACAATATCCCCCTTTGTCATTGAGGGAAACATTTTTGTAAAAAAACAATGAGTTCATTCCTTTTCTCCCCCTATCACTGATATTCTTTTCTATCTGATAGAAAAATTTTCTTCTAAATTTTTTTTTTCTTATTCTCTCCCCCTTTGACATCAATGACAAAGAGTGAGGATCTGACTATTTTTCTCCCCTGTGAATTTACTAACTGCTTATCTCAGTCCATTGGGATATTTGTTTTCAAATAAGTAGTCTTCTTGATACTAACTTATAGTGATACCAATTTATAGTGATCAAGTCTTTTAAATCTAATCTAATTACTTTCTTATTTGATAACCAAAATACTCCCCCTGAGTGTTTACTGACTTTCCTTTTTAAAATAGAATAAGAGTATGAATCTTACTGGTCTTCTTGATCTGCTTCTTATTCTTCTTTGATATTTCACAGAAATATCAATTGAGGATTGATACGAATTGATTTAATACCAATTTTGTTATCAATTGATCTTTGTTGAATGATACCCCTTGAACTTCTCTGCTACTTTTTATCTTCTCCCCTTTTTACAAAAGTGACAAAAAGGATATTTTCTTGTTCCCTTTAAGGTTATACTCCCCCTAAGGAGATGTTCTCCTTTGTCCATTTTCTCCTTCTTGTATGCTACAACTCCTCCTATCCATGATTTTTCTTTCTATGGCTAAAGGATTATGACATCATTAGGATTGTGTTATATTCTTCTATAGGGACTTCCCTTTCTTGAGCTTGATCCATTTCATATTGAATTTCACATTCCTTATTAGGAATTTCACCCGTCATTTTCTTGTTATTAATTTCTACATTTTTAGGTTCAAGATCATCTTTCTTGCTTTCTCCTTCATATTTTATTCTCCATATCTTTCTATTAGATATTCTACTTTTTGGACCTTTTCTTTGTAATTATGTTTTTGGAGATTTGTCATCTCCTTTCTTCTTCAAAACTTATTAGGTTTTCTTCCTGACTTGAATGACTTATTTAAGGATTCACTTTTTGAATTCCCGCAGCTTTGGGATTTGTGCCGAAATCTATCATAGTTGTAACATATCATTGTATGACAAAATTTTGTTGTGTGCCCAACAAAATTGCATCTCTAACATTTAATTAAGTTTTTTAATTTTCTTGTATATCCTTTCTCTAGTTTCTTGTAGTCCATTGCTTTATGGCCAAAGTTATGACAAGAAAAAAAATAGCCATTGAAGGTGTTTCCATTCTTGAATTTATTTTGGCTTGAGAGATTTGTCTTTTGATTTTCTTCTTTCTTTTTACTTATATAGCTTCCTTCCTTAACAAAATTCATGGTTTGTAATCCATTTGTGATTGTTGGTGTGGAATTTATCAAACCAGGGTTCTTCTCATGTTACCAACAAAAGGTATCGTGTAGTCTAGAGAGATGGAATTTTCATCTCCTCCGAAGAGAATAAGTCTCACCCGAAGTGCAACCAAGATAGAAGGATAGGTAAGGGAAAGGAGAATACTTAGGTGGGTTCCCAGAACCTTCAAGATTCACCATGATCTTGCGTAGGATAGGCTAACTACACAACAGATCTAATATCATACACACAAGAACTAAAGATACTTAATTTGTGAGAATCATTCATACATAGAGATATCATATGGAGTTTATAAAGCATAAAGGAGTACTGTAAATATTCAATGCATAAGCGCAAACACAGAATGGCACATTATAATTCAAAATTTTGGGTCCTTCTTCATACATTAACATAAGAAATTCTCATATACAATCTCAAAGTTATAAGTTAGTACTCTGTTACAGACTTTTGTCTCTGAAATCATGTCGCAGATCTCTATCTACCCAAAACTATATATAGATTACAATTATAGAACCTTTTCTCAACTAAACCCAACAACATCCGGCTAACAACAAGAAAACCCAACCTATCAACAATAGATAACAACAAGAACCCTTTTACAATCGTATAGATCTCATATATCTAAGTTGAGTTGGATCTTTGGCTTTGGTCTCACATGATTTCTTGTTTTGTTGTTACTGCTTTTTCCTTGTAGGCGTTGCACTGTCCTTTTTCGCAACAGATTTTGGTCACTTTTCCTCGCTTCACTATCCAAATTCTTTTGTATCTTGCACAACTTGTGCTAAGAAAAAAATGGAATTGTATTCCTTCTTGCGCAACTTCAAATCCAAAAACAAAGGGCCCAACAGGCTCCGACCACAAGCCTTGACTCTCCCTCGAGTCAAGTACTTGGCTCTTTCGCAGCTTCTAGGAATAACTGTTGCTTTCCCTTGTCCTCCTTTTCCTGTTTACTTTCCTCTTATAATTGCACTTTCTCTTTATCCGCCTCTTCAAATGAAGGGCCCAAATCTGGGACCAATGCTAAGGCCCACTTCTTGACTTCTTGAAAAATCCCAAATTTATCTTGCCATTTCCTAGCAAGGAGTGAGGCCTCGGCGAAGAAATTTTGGGTCACGTATGTGATACATCGCTTGGGCTTGGATGTGACCAGAGATTTCCATTCAGAGTCTACTGTAGCATACACTTGATGCATTTTCATATACATTGTATAAACGACAGGTCAAAATTCATGCAGCTCCTTCTTGGCTATAGATTGTGCCTCAAACAAAGCGTTCAAATCATTATCCGCTTGCTAAATTTGATCAAACTTCTATTGTTGCTCGAGAGGATCCATAGTGACTGCAACTTCCTCATTCAACAATTGTATTCATGCGCACACATCCTCTAGAGTCTGGTTTCACCTAGCGATAATTCCCATCCAATCGCTGACTTTTATGAATATCTTTGTGCATTCAGTTGTGCACTTGTGTAGTGCTGCTCAAGCATTGTTGCCTTCTAGCACTATTTTATCCATCTTCTCTTGTAGCTTCTAAGGCTATTTCTCTGCTTCTTGCTGACTCTGCCACAACTGAAATTCTAGATTCTCTGTAACTGTGACCATGTTCCTTGGAGTAATTCGATCCGATTCTTAGGATCTCCTGCATCACTGGATTCTGGTAGTTGGGGTGCGACCTTCCATATTTCCATCCAGGATTCAACAAGCCTCTCCTGAAATCTTTCCAGTTTGTGCTCCACCTAGATCTTGGGGTGTTATTCTTTTTTTCTCCATGCTTGATCAAGGATTGCTTCCTCCCTTGCGAATTATGCATACCTTTCAGCTTGCTAGAGCCTTTGCTCTAGTTGATCAGTTGAGGCTCTGATCATTCCGACTAGCTGCATTATTGGTCAATGTGCAAGGTTAGTGGAAGAAGGGGTGGCATCCCTGGGTGATCGGACCTGCAGTGGAATTCCACTGGTCGTTGAGTGATCTGAGGGATTCTCTACCTCCTCCTCTTATATATATGGTCCCGTCACAAGCCTCAACCTCAACCCTGATGGCAGCAACGTTAGAACTTTTGTTGTGGCCAGACAAAGTTACAAAAACTCTGTGCATTGCTGAGGGTTTTGGATAACTAGCTCCATATGTTCTTGTGCTTATGTTGCTCTTTATACTGAAGTCATATTAGGTTCCTTTTGAACCTCTGGTATCTTCGCCTCTTTTTGTAACTTCGCTTTCAGAGTTGTGCTTCCCATGGCACCCTCAACCTTGGTCGTTGAGGAAGTGTTTTAGGGACTTCAGACTTGCGGCTTTTATACCATTTGCATATTTGTTGAAGACGAAGTGTCCTTATGTGGCACAAAAGGTACGATATGTTGGTCCTAGGCTTCAGGGCTCGGGCCAATCAGTTGTAGCCTCTTCTTAGGTACTTCTGGATTTGGATCTCTGCTCGAGTTTTTCTGGGAGATCGAGTTGCATGGGTTTTGGATCACTGGTTTGGGATGGAATGTGGGTTTATGGAGGTGGTGACTAGGGTTGTGGTGGTGATGGAGGTTGGTCAGTGATGATGGTGGATGGATTGGTTTCAGGCTCAGGGTCATCATGGATATGTATGGTAGGGATTGCTTGAGTTATTGAGCGAGTGTGGAAGACGGTGGATGAAATGAGTTGGGGTTTCAAAACCTTGATTGGCGAGATCCCCATACTGGTTTTCTTGGCCATGGGCTCTGTGATGAATTAATCACTAAGTATTTCGCTAACATCATTTCCTATCAACATAGCTTGCTCCGATAGTTGTGGGAAAATTGGCAGTATTCTTTTCTTGCAGTCTTGTGGTTGTGTCTCTTCCTCCTCTTCAAATTCCTTATGTGCCAGGGCTTCTTTCTTCTGTACCTCTGGCCCTGATCTCGGTCCTACCCTTGCTTCCTGACCTTTCTTCTTCTGCATCTCGACGGGAAAAACATAGTGCATCCCTGACTTGCATGGGTTGTGTTTGAATCCAAGCCATGACATCACCTCCTTGTTGAAGGCCTCTTCGTCCAAATAGAATGAAAACATCTGCAAGCGGAATTCCTCCTTGTTGGCATACCTCGGCCACACAAATGTGTGGTGTCGGTTCATGTTGAATGCTATGTTTCACGTATTGTAGTTAAGCAGCTCATGTGGAATGCGCAACCTCTGTGTTGTATCAATTAACTTGTTGTACCTCTTGGAGAACGTCATCTTGTTGAAGGTGATGTTCTCTGAGTGTGCCCTTAAATGCCAGGGCTCAAACAATTTTTCTAAGCACCCCTTATCTTCTAGAACCAATGGTCTTTCGGTGAGTGGCATCTACTTGAGCATTGTGAATGTAAGAAACAATTATCCATAGATGAAAGTACCACCTTTCTCCTGGGCTTCCTCGCAGGCCACAAGGAGTTCCTCCAATAGGTAGTTGCACCAGTTGAAGACAATGCCATTGGCACACAAATCTGCCACTGATAAATCATCCAATGTGCATTCTCCCTTGTAGTAGGACCTCATGAATTTGTTATCTATGATGTAGCAACCAGTACTTACCGTCTCGGGTAGTATGGGGTCGATCTTGGATATGTGTCTGCCCCTTTGTGTGTGAAACCTCTCATATAGTCTATGCTCCCCCTTCTTCTTTTCATGTTTGATGGGACCCTGGAACCCTTTGGACACATCCTCACCCTCAAGAGACAATCCAGTAAGTTGGTGAATGTCTTCTTCGTGTATGGGATATCTCATATCCAACCACAGACTTTTGTCATGTACCTTGTTGATCAGTAACTTGGTACACCTCGCAACTTCGTTGGTGGTGTCGAACACTGGTAAGTCCCTGAGGTTCATGATGGTTGAATTGAAAAAATTGATGAAGACGGGCTTCGACACAAACTGCATGCCTCCCAACTCATCTGGAGAGATAGTCTAGAAAACATCTATGTTCATGTGCGGGAACCAGACCTGGTCTATTAAGTTGAGGTTGAGGAGTTTGAATTTCTCCACCTTCCCCTTAAGATCACCGACGACCTCGACTCCGGGGTCGCAGGGCTCATCTGGTACTACATCCTTGGAAATGACGCTTAAGCTCCCTGTAGCTCTTGACATTTTAAGTTTGAACTATCAACAAATTATAAAGGTGAAACAAGGATTGGGGATCACAACTAAGGGCCAAGGGATTACATAGGCTTCCTCACTCTTCAGAATTCATAAATTTCTAAGTTCGTTCTGGGAAAAAATGCATCCTACGCCAAGTTCTCAGACCCTTATACTCGTGTTGAGCTAGCAAGTTCTGAAATAACTGTTATTTATCATTACCCTATAGAAGCAACTTGGATCTGAGTTGTCCGAAGGGACTAGTTAATGGGGTAAATCTCTTGGGTGATCTCGACAATTACTGAGCAAGTTGGTCATGGACGTGGTCGATTTCAGACCTTACCATTTGATGGATGATAATCCTGATGTGAATACCAATGGCATCTTCACGTATCATGGATTTATGGATTAAACGAATTCAGACGGGGTACCATAGTAGTAATAAAGGTTGTGACTAGACTTGGTTTGTGTGGCACATGGACTCAGATTGTGTCCAGATTCGCTATCCCTCCGACCTCAAAAGGAGTACCCATCGTATTAATGACTATCATTAATAGGTTCTTGATGCTTTTGATCCTACGCTACTGAGAAAGTAGTTCTGCATCAAACAACACTTAGACAGAAAAAGAAATGAACTACATATTGCAGCGCAACACTGCACACGTCGACTTTATTAACTGAATTTACATAAATTGTAGAAAACCTCAAATCTGACTGTTATACATGCTCCTTCGAACTAGAGAAATAGACCTTTAGCTCAGTTCTGAGACATATGGGGTTTTAGGTGAGCACCATTCACCCATATTGTTCATAGCATACCATCCAGTTGTGCAAGTCTGGCTGCTCCGGAATGTCAGATCTCCACAACTATAAATGGTCCCAACCAATGGACTCACAACTTGTCTAGATGCTTCTAGTACCTACTGTCATAGAGCAGGACCTTGTCTCCTTGCGCAAATACTTTAGTCTTAATGTGTCTGGCATGCCAATATTTTTGTCTTTCTTTCTCAACTGTCTGATGGAATTCTTCTAAAAAAATGGTCTCTTCAAGTTCTTGTAAGTCCATGAGCCTCTGCGAAACTGATTCAACCTCTGTCATGTGTGTAACCTATGCAATATACAAACTTGGAGTAATGAATTCTACAGGCACCACAACCTCTTTCCCATAAACTAGATGAAATGGATTGTACTTGTGGAGTTTCTTTTTGGTTGTCCTGTAAGCCCATAGTACTGCTAGAACTCTGGCATCCCAATATTCTTTGTTTGCACAATAGATATTCATTAATCCTCTCTCCAGAATCTTGTTAAACACTTCCACTATTCCATTGGCTTACGGATGGTAGGGACTACTTTTATGATGTTGGATAAAGAACTCTGATGTAGGCTTTGCTATTGTACTACTGATAAAATGAGCTCTCAGATCACTGGTCATACTCCTAGGACATCCAAACCAAGTGACAATATTTTCAAAAATGAACCTAGCAACAGTATTGGTCGAACAATCCTGAACAACTACTACCTCACCCCAATGTGTAAGGTAGTTAGTTGCGGTAATAATGCACCTAGCCTTTGAATGCTTCTTTTGGGATTGATTTGCCCAATGAAGTCAACCACCCACTTCTCAAATGCTTGTAAGGATTGAACTGGTTGAAGTGGAAATTCATCTTGTCATGATGTCTTACCCACTCTTTGACAAACATCGCATGATCTAGCATATGCCTTTTCATCCTTGAAGAGTGTGGCCCATCATAGTCCATCTTGCAGGACTCTTTGCGCAGTGGCCTTTCCTTCCACATGACCTCTCGCAACTCCATTACGAAATTCCCACAATATACCTTGTCTTTCATGATCCAAGACACATCTCCTGAGGATACTATCTAGTCCCAATTTATACAATTTCATTGCAATCAATTGATTGTTCATTGCTCTAACCACCATATGGCATTTCTGGGCAGGCCCCTGTACTTAAGAAGAATGCTATGTCTTCCAAGTATTCTGGTATGGCCTCATCCCATAATAGGTCTGCATCTAGGAGCTGATCATCGACTCCTCTGCCACTTTCCCCTGACTGTAATATATATAGGTGATCAGGCCCTATGTTACATATTCTAGGCTTAATGATCACTTCAAAATAAAATTCCTAAAACAATAGCAACCATCAACAAATTCTCCCTTCCAACATAGGTTTGTTAACTAGATATTTTAATGCAGAATGATCAGTAAAGAACTTAAAATAAGAACCTAACAAATAGTGTCTAAACTTATGCAAGGCATAAATCATAGCTAAACCCTCCCTTTTTGTTGTTCTATAGTTGTGCTCAGCTTGCAAAAACTTCCTGCTCGCAAAATAGATAGGATGATCCATGGATCCATCTCTTGGTTGCACTAAGATAACTCCCAAGGCAATACGTGAAGCATCTACATGGACGTGAAATTCATTTTCCCAATTTGGAAATATCATAATAGGTGTTGTGTTGATCTTCTCCTTTAGGGTCTCAAACGCTTTATCACATGTTGGGGTCCATTGGAACACTTCGACCTTCTTTAGTAGATTTTCCAGAGGTGAAGTGATATTTTCATATCTTCTAATAAACCTGCGATAGTACCCTGTGTGCCCCAGTGCAGAGCGCAACTTCTTAGCACTCGTAGGCACCGACATGTTCACAATAACCATAAATTTGGCTGGTTCTACCAATACTCCCTCTCGGCATACTATGTGGCCTAACAAATTTCTATGTGGCACACAAAAGATACACTTTCTGAGGTTCAATGATATATGCAATTCTCTACATCTTTCAAACATCAGATGTAGTAGCGCTACATGTTCATTAAGAAGACTATATATCGTCCAATCATCCATATAAACTTCTATAAACTTCTATAAACTTGTGAATAAATTCGCAAAAAGATGCTATTACAATCCTGGAGAAAAATGCAGGGGCATTCTTTAGGATGAATGGAATCACATTGTATGAAAATGACCCCCATTATGTTATGAATGTGGTCTTATTTTTGTCCTCTTCAGCAATCCTTACTTGGTGATACCCCGAAAATCCATTTGTAAATGAGAAATATTCTTTCCCCACAACTTGTTTTAGCACCTCATCAGTAAAAGGTGTTGGAAAAGGGTCATGCACACAGGAAAATTTAAGGCTTATGTAGTATACATAGACCCTAATATCCTCTATACCTTTCTTTCTCTAGATGACTATTTGGCTAACCCATTCTTCTTCTTCCACTGCAAAAATAAATTCATCTTCCATCATCTTATCTATTTCCCTCTTAACCTTCTCTTTCACTCTAGGGTTAAGGCAGTATGTTCTATGCCTCACAGGCTTTGATCCTATTTTTAATTCAATTTTCATCTCTCCTATAAATCCTTTAATCCCTTTTAACTCTGAAAAATTATTTGGGAACAAATCCTCATATTCTCGCAATAAAATTTGTATTTCTTGACTAGTTTGTTCATCCCAGTAATCTCCCACCATAGCTATCTTAGGTTGCTTTGTGGTTCCTATATTTACTTTTTGCAACTTCAATGGGTGATTATAAGAACCATCAGTCTGACTGGGTATGATGTTATGGATTTCTATGTTCCCCTATGTTTCCTTAATGTCTAAGTTTCTCAATTCTTCTAAATCATCTGGGCTTTCTAAATCCTTCTCAATCTTATAGAATTTTGTAGGTCTCTTGTCCTAGTTTAGGTGAATATTAGTGTTAAGTTCTCGACTATGTTTTGTGCATACCACTAGGTCTGATTTATGTTTACTAGTGTCTGTAAATAAGGAATTTTTTAATTCTTTACAGGACTACTTCAAGATCTGGGTACTTACTTGTAAATGAGAAGTCCTTGCAAAAGTGATCTTCCAACATTTTCCATTCGTTGGTCTGTCTTCTAGTTTCTTCATGCATAAACCAATATTTTGGGATTGGACCTAGTGAGTGGGGAAATACTTGAACCCATAAGTGAGATGGTATTTCTGCAACTTGCCACTGTGTCATGCATTGTTCAATATGTTCTTTAGGATCAGACTATCCATTGAACAATTTCATAACTTGGAAATCTATCTGCATTTTTTATTCCCGCTGCTCCTTATCTTGAAATCTATATCTGACAGTTTGCTTCACATCATCCCAATTTTCAAGTAAGTCTTTTTTATTGGCCCACCATCTGGTAGGGGTGTCCTGGAGGGATAAATCTAGTACTGAGATACTTTGATCCTTCACTACCATTTCTTCCATCCTGACCAGAAAAATCTCAAGTCCTGAGGTACCATCATATATTGGGTGTTCTCTGACCTTGGTTCCAACCTATCTAGTTTCCCTAATAGTTGCACATATTCTTGAAAATATTTCGTATGAGCCTTGTTGCCAACTATCAAATGCTAGTTCTCTTAATTGTTCATTCCTAAGAATATCAAAAAATAACTAAAACCAAAGGTCGACTACATTTTGTTGTTGCTCAGGTTGTCTCATCGTGACTACGGGGTTTCTGGGTGCAGGGGGTGAAGCAGGGACTTGCACAATCTTAGGGTAAACAATAGACTGAGGGGGTTTCTCATGCATCTCAGGGATAGGGATATTTTGAAATACTTCTATGGAATTTTTAAAGAACAACTTTTGTTTCAAAGGATCATACATGTCTTCCTTAGGTGTTGCTTTCTAGATCTAAGGTAAATTATCAACATCAGATCTAGTCTTCC
>ML800331.1:328968-423548 GCA_009831015.1 Picea engelmannii
ATAATAAGCCTCTTCGAGGGGGCAACCTCCTTTTACCCCACTTAAATGTTCAAGTACAAGATGATTCAAAATGAAAATGTCTCCTTGGTATATATAGGAGACTAGGAGGTTTTAATGGCCTAAAACCGACATAAATAAAATAAAATTACTAATCTAAATCACAACTAATGGCCTAAAGCCGACATAAATAAAATAACATTACTAATCTAATATGCCCCAATTAAGTGGTAATGAGCCAATATTAGGGCTTAACAGAGCACTAGGGTAAGTTGGAGCTATGTAATTATCAAGGTTTCAACTTGCTCCACTTTAAGGTCCTTGACAGATTTTCTGTCTGTTGAAATATGCTTGGAAGATGTTAAGGTCCTTGACAGATTTCTGTTTTCGGAAAGGTGCTTCGCAGATTTTAAGGTCCTTAACAGATTTTTTTTTTCTGCAAAAGGATCTTGGCAGATTTTCTCTGTGGTAGATAATGAGATAATGAAAACCAGTGAAGTGATATCTTCCACAAGTAGACAATCATGAGGATTTCCAACAAACTATATGTACCAACTCGAACTAGAAGCCAATTTGCTAAGAACTTATGTCTAATCATCGTTGTAACTTGGTGTCGTTATAAATTCACACAGAAAAATTAGGTAAGAGAGTGGAGAAATGGGAAATTGTTGATCACTGATCAAGTAGACTGATCAAGTAGAAGAAGTTAATATGAAAAGAGTTTCGAGCGGTGGGAGTGTGAGCACAAATCTTGCAGATGACACTAGAAATTGTACTTTGTTTTAAATCCAAATGGTGTTGCGTGTGAGAGGTTGGAAAAAAATGGGAAATGACATTATTGAGAAGTACATGCATCACATGAATACATTTAATAGTAAAATAAGGTTTTCATCTACTAAAACATTTGAAACATCGGTTGATACATATGAATTGTTAGATATTTCATTTTGTTTTAGTCTAAATGTTCTATGTTTTGGTTTTTTTTTAGGGATTTTTTGGATATTTGCTGGAAATCATTGTTGTATCTACAGATTTGAGTGGTTAATTCTGTATAATTTGAGTGTTCCATAGATTTTTCAGCAGTCTGAATTCATTTTTATATTTAGAAATGCTATTTAAACAAGAGACAATTATGATTTCCTATAAATTTATTTGGATAGTCATGTTTAATTGTGATTTCCTATAAATTTATTTCCTATCATAAAACTCTTTTTGAATATGAAAAAACTGAAAAAAATAATAACTCAAAAATAAAAAGGATAATAATTAACTTATATGATTGAAATGGAATATAGGGTTTGTTAGCTATGAAAAACTAAAGTCTTTAAAAATGAGACTAATTAATTTATATGATTGAAATGGAATATATGGTTTGTTAGCTATGAAAAACTTAAAACTTAAAAAAATAAGACAAATTGGAAAACAAAATTATAATAGCATAAAAAAAATATTTAAAAAAAAATAAAATTATAATAGTATAAAAAATATTTGACTTGATATGCTTATTAATTATTATAATATAATGATTTTAGCATTAAAATTTTATGTTATATATTTCCTGAATCCCTAAACACTATGTTTAAAATGTACACGTTGTTGATTTAAGCATAAAAGTTGAAATCGATAGCATGTTCTTGTGCATCATAGTTGTATTACATTGTCTCAAAATGTTGGGAAGTGTTGTATTATGTTTTATTCCTGCAACACTATGTTTAAAATGTGTAGGTCATTGATTTAAGCATAAAAGTTGAAATTGATTACATGTTCTTGTGCATCATAGTTGTATTACATTGTGTCAAAATGTTGGATAAAATGTTGGATAGTGTTGTATTATGTTTTATTGAAATTAAGATACAAAATCAACTTAAATGTTGGTGGATTTGAAAAACAGGTAATATAAAAAAAAAAAATTGTATTTTAACATTTTAACATTTATAAAATTGGTGTATGAAGATATTTTTTGGGGGACAAGGATCCTCGCCAAGCAGTGATTAGACTGCTTAAGTTTGTAAAGTGTACAATTTGAGTGGGTTTATTGGTTAAGAAAATGTGTTTCTTTATTCAAATCCATTGTTACTTTCTTTTTATTTGGTTTGGTCTTGTGAGAAAAAATTGTAAAAGGTAAAAAATTTCAAAATATCAAATTTTCTTTTCTTTAAATTTAAAATTTGGGATTGTTGTAATGATTTGTATTTGGGATTAGAGATATTAAATAAATCTTACTACAAGTTAAAAAAAAATGAAATTCAAAATTACAAAAAAAAAAAATTAGGGATTTAAAGTTTATATATCTTTTCCTTCTTATTTTTATATCTGTTACTTCTTTGCCTCTTATTTACTCTCCTCCCCCTGTGTTTTATTTACTCTCCTCCCCCTGTGTTTCTTCTGGCTCTTCCTCTTCTTCTTATCCTCATTTTCCTCTTTTTATTCTCCTTCATCTTCCTCTTCGAATTTTTCACTCATAAATATTTACTCATTGCCCGAGGGACCTGCTCAAATTTAGCGACCTCAATTTACTCTTTACCTAAACGACCTGCCCGAATTTAGCGACCTCAAAATCACCAAATTTGATTTACAGGGAGAATTGGTAGATGAAACCTCCTTGATTTGTCGGGTCAAACTCAATCTTCCATGGATCATGAAAATTCTAGTGCAACTTCTTTCTGTAATGACGTGTTAAATATTGTATAGGGGAGTCGGGACTGTAAATTTATAGAGACTATAGTGTATCGAGAAACGCACCCACAGTCTGTCCAAGACGAGACTCTTTTCAATCGTGTCGTCGGGTTATTCAACACTGGACTGCATGTCAATGTGCTTCATTGGGCAGCACCTGCGTGGAGCCGCCCATGTATTAAATTCTCACTGCCTGCAATGGCATCTTTTTGGCCTATCAGATGCGTCAGGGATAAGGCCATTTTCAATTCACTGCACACTGCTTTTTGAAAAATTATTAAAATCCCTATGGCTTCCTGTCCTATAAAATCCAAAATAAGTCCATATCAAATATCAGAAGCAGGACTGGGATCCAGGTTTCAGGCTTGGAATTTCAAAATAGAACAGCTGGTCAAATTGGATGGTTTTGACAATTCCACCATCCAATTTTGACAATTTTAATGAAGGATGTTGACAGTTTTGAAGAATTCTTAACCATATTTAAGAGCCTCCAGTCAAATTCCATCCCTGCTGAGCTCTGCTATCCTCTCTCTGGCTGATAGCCCACCCGCAGCCTAGGATATCCTTGTTGTTCCAGTCTGTTCTCCAGCCTACCGATTGTGGTCCAGTCATCAGCATACCACAGGTTTGAGTATATTTTCGTGGGCTGTTCTCCAGCCTTGCTGTTTTCGAAAATTCAAGCTGTACTTGGTTGCATCTCGTGGTCAGGATTCGATACTCAGTTTCACTGGCTGGGTGATACATAACTATCGTGGGGCTTCATATAGAAGTGGGGAAAAAATTGCCCACCTGATAGAAATTTTGTCAGAAACTTTGAAGTGGGCTAGGTTGGAACCCTGTAGTTTACATGGCTTCAATTTGCCCCACTTCAAGGTCCTTTGACAGATTTCCATTCTGTGGAAAGGTACTTTGGCAGCCTTTATCTTTCGAGATAATGAAAGCCAGTGCAGTGACGTGATCTCTTATGGAAGTTGACAAATTTGCCAACTCGGGCTAGAAGGCCAAATTTGCTAATATGCTGAATTAGCATTATAATTTTCTGTAATTAGAAATTCGCACAGAAAAGGTAGGTAAAAGCGTGGAGAAACGGAAAGTTGTTGAAATTCGCACAGAAAGGCTAGGCAAAAGCTTGAAGAAACGGGAAGTTGTTGATCACTTGGAAAATACAATAGCTGGAAGTTAATATGAAAAGAGTGTCGAACGTTGGGAGTTGTTGATCGCAAATGTTGCTAGCTGGTAGATGACACCAGAAATTCTATGTTGTTTTAGGTTGAAAAAAATGGAAAGTGACATATTAGTAAGGTGGTGTGGTGTTGAGCAGTGAAGTTTTTATTTTTGGTTTTTAATTAAAAGGAAGGTTGTAAAACTTATCATAAGGAGTGAGGAGAGTTATCATTTTTTATTATTCTTAATGCTTATTATCTTAGGAAAACCACATTTTTGAATAATCTTCATGAAGAAGTTTTTAGTCAATCAAAAGTAGTTTTAAGTCTTACTCTAGTAGGGTCATGTGCTCTCTAGTCACATCTAACCTTAGTCCCATACATGAGACCAAATACTATCCCATTTGTAATTTAAACTTTTGCCTACTAGGTAAGGAGCAATTTTTTTTTTTCCATAAGAATTGGGAAGATATTATTCCTACTTCAAATATAAATGTGATAGTATTAAAATGTAAATTACCCTCTTGCCTCAACCTTGAAGAAGGTTCCATAATGACTAAAGATAAATAAAAAAGTTGAAGGTTCAAAATCAAAGGATAAATAAAATGTCTAGTATTCAAAAGTTGTGTCAATCCTTATTGGATTCATAATTATTATATTTGTATATTCTCTTCATCCCCTGTGATGGGATGTGGCTTCATTTGTAACTATCATCTGCAAGGGATTTGTGTCATCTTCTTTATCCTCGTTTATCACTTCTAGACCAATAGTATTCTCCATCTCTAGAACTGTAGAGTTCACCGTGTTGTAATATCATGTTATACGGTAATCCACCGTGTTGTAATATCATGTTATACGGTAATCCATGACTGATGTCAATCTCAACACATATTCCAGCATATATGAAATACCTAGCTTAATTCAATCTAGATATGTTTTGATGTAATTACCCAAAGAATCTCCAATACCGTGAAAACTTTTAAATTCCAAAAGTGAAGGGGCAGATTTAATAAGTGAACCCAAAATGACAACTTTGTTATAGACGTAGTGGAAAGATCGAAATCTAGAAACCAATGGGTAACTTGACAATAGAAAATCCCTTTGAGCATAGATAAACCTCACAATGTCTTGTCCATGTTGAAAACCATTAAATCTCAAATTACCATTGAAGATTGGTAAAAAGAAAGAAAACATGTAACCTCCAACTTCGAAACCTCCAATTTGGACACCTCTCCAAATGGCTTAACAATATACATAGTAGGTATAGTATAGTTCAAAGATGTTGATTTAGATGATTTATTATGAACCGCATCATTACAAGAAAGAGGTTTTGAGAATGATAGACAACTTTTTCTCATCACCCCTCCACACAAACGCAATGCCAAGATAAGTGTAACACACCCAAAATCCCATTTGAACCACATTACTCCTCTGTCCATATTGATTTTTTTTAAATTCTTTTAACCACTCTCATTAATTCTCTGATACCATAATTAATTATTCCTAACACGGATCTGATACTATTATGTGATAAACTCAAACCCTTGTCCAAGCTCTAATACCACAATGTAACAATATGTGTTGCAGATGATACAATTATGTAGGCCAATATCATGCAGTGTCATGCATAACCACACATAAATGCACATTATATACAACAATAAAAGAACATAAAAACATGGAACTTACCTTTTATAAAATCACCAACTACATGTAGACCTCAGATGTTCCACCAACCATAGACATTGTTGTTCTAATTCTCTCAACAATGGGTTACCCTCAAGCTAGGTCTATGACTCCACCAGGGAAAATGAATTATCACTAGGCCAACTCGAGTCTCACAGTGTGCACAATCAATGGGTAGACCAACTTGCACAATCCAAGTTTGTACAAACTCCAACTATTGTAATGGACTCTCCATGCGCCCTCCATGGAAGCATGAAACTAGATATATATGAAATATATATTTAATATTTTATAAATTTATTATTCGTTGTCTTATTCAATGTATACCAACGTGTGTGAGTACACTCATGTCTTTTTGTCTAAAAAAACACGACTTTACATTAAAAGGGTAATTATTACATTAATGATTTAATTAGTAATTAATGACATTGTAAGATATGTATGGTATATTACAAGTCATCCCTCCTTGTGAGTTGGATGATCAATAGTATGGTATCCAAATGATGGAAGAAGATAGTACACTACCAATGATTGGTTTAGGTGCATAATTTTGTCCGTCTAAAATATCCTTGCTCGGGTCTATCTTCTCCAGCCCACCTCTTGTGGGTCAGTCACCAATATTCCACAAGATTGATTATGGCTTGGTGGAATACTACCTCACTAGTAAATCCTTGTTATTCTTGAAAACTCTGATGGGGGACATCGTCCACAAATCTGAAATCCAAATACAGTGTTAATTAAGAATGCAAATCAACTAACACAAAATATGTATCCATGGTTAAGACTTGATATTCAATGAACTTACACAATCTGATGCATGTCCACTGAAAATATAGATTTCGAGAATGGAAATCTGTTCAGACCTATTGCCTAAGAAACCAGAGTCTACTTCATCATTTTCCATGACTTGGGAGGATAAAAGTTCAAACCAACACAACACACCATTATTAAGGAGATTGAGATTCTATGGAGAAGTTGGGTTAAGATGCATGTGATACAAAACTGAAACACTCTAAAGTATATGCCACCTGAATCAGAAAACTAGAACTTAAAAAGCTATTAAACCCCAGAATTGGTCATGTGATTTGCTAAAGATCTTCAATAACCTTCTTGACTAGTTTTTGTCCTAAACCAGGAATATGCAAGGCATTGAGAAGGTAATTGGAATTGATTGCTTCATAGGGTGGTGCTTGGAGACCACCTTCTTTGATGTGTTGAGATAAAAATCCAAGTTGTACTTGGTCCCATATCGTGGTGAGGATTCAATACTTAGTTACTCTGGTTGGGTGATACATAAGTATCTTGGGAGTACATATGGAAGTTGGGAAAAAATTACCTCCCCAACAAAAAATTTGTTGGGAACCTTGAAGTAGGGTAAGTTGGAGCTATGTAATTAACAAGGTTTCAACTTGCTCCACTTTAAGGTGCTTGACAAAAATTTTGTCTGCTGAAAGGTGCTTGGCAGATGTTAAGGTCTTTCACAGATTTCTGTCTGTGGAAAGGTGCTTGGCAGATTTCAAGGTCCTTGACAGATTTTCTGTCTGTGAAAGGATCTTGGCAAATTTTCTATGTGGTGGATAATAAGATAATGAAAACCAGTGAAGTGATCTCTACCACAAGTAGACAATCATGAGTATTTCCAACAAACTATATGTACCAACTCAAACTAGAAGCCAATTTGCTAAGAACTTATGTCCAATCATCGTTGTAACCTATTGTCGTTATAAATTCACACAGAAAAACTAGGTAAAAGAGTGGAGAAATGGGATATTGTTGATCACCGATCAAGTACAAGAGAGGAAGTTAATATGAAAAGAGTTTCAAGCGGTGGGAGTGTGAGCACAAATGATGCAGATGACACTAGAAATTGTACTTTGTTTTAAATCCAAATGGTGTTGGGTGTGAGAGGTAGGGAAAAAAATGGGAAATGACATTATTGAGAAGTGTACATTTAATAGTGAAACACAGTTTTCATCCACTAAAACATTTGAAACACCCATTGATACATATGAATTGTCAGATATTCCATTTGGTCTTAGTAATGTTTTGGTTTTTTTGGGATATTTTTCCCAAATCATTGTTGTATCTATAGTTTTGAGTGGTTAATTTTGTAAAATTTGAGTGACTCAGAGTTTTCTTAGCAAGCTGAATTCATTTTTGCATTCAAAAATCCTATTTAAACAACAAACAATTGTGATTTCCTATAAATTTATGTTACTAGATTTTAGCAAAAAGAACCAAAACTTAAAACAATTAGACAACCTCATTTATTTGAATAGTCATGTTTGATTGTTTATCAAGAAGCTCTCTTTTAATGTGAAAAAACTAAAAAGATAATAACTATAAAATGAAAAGGATGGTAATTAACTTATATAATTGAAATGGACTATAGAGTTTATTAACTATAAAAACTTTAAAAATAAAACAAATTGAAAAAAAAAATTATAATAATATAAAAATATTTAAAAATAGATAAATTAGAAAAAAAATTATAATAGTATAAAAATATTTAACTTGATATAGTTATTCACTATTATAATATAATGATTTTAGCATTGGAACTATATGTTATAGATGTATATTTCCTGCAATCCCTAAACACTATGTTTAAAATGTGCACGTCGTTGATTTAAGCATAAACGCTGAAAATGAGCACACATCCTTGTTTTTAGCATTATCTTGCGTCACAGAAGTCCCTTAACACGACGTTGAAATTGATCACATGTTCTTGTGCATCATAGTTGCACAAGAACAATTCGAGTGGGTTTATTGATTAAGAAAATGTGTTTCTTTGTTCAAATCCATTATTATTTTCTTTTTATTTGGTTTGATGGTGTGATAGTAAGTTGTGAGAGGTAAAAAAATTCTTAATATCAGTTTTGAAGTGTAAGGTGTACAATTTGAGTGGGCTTATTAATTAAGAAAATGTGTTTCTTTGTTCAAATTCATTATTACTTTCTTTTTATTTGATTTGATGGTGTGATAGTAAGTTGTGAGAGGTAAAAAAATTCTTAATATCAGTTTTTTTGTAATTGTCTGTATTTGGGGGATTGGATATATTAGATGAATCTTACTAAAGTTAAAAAAATGAAATTCAAAATTAAGAAACAAAAACAAAATTATGGATTCAAGGTTTATATATCTTTTAAGATTTTGGTAGCAAGGACATTGATTTGTTAAGTCCATGGTTTTTATGAAGTTGCATTTTTAACCTCGAAAAAAATGGTGTTGTTGTTAGCAACGCTTTTTGGTTTGGGGGTTCAATTTTAAGGTTTTTGTTGGCAATAATATGAGGTTGTTAACACCATGGTTGTAAAAGGTGGTAATTTTAACAATGGAAAAAAAAGTCAATTCTGGTAGCACCACTTTTTGAAACACTAGTAAAAATAACCACTAAATGCAACCTCTAAAAAATAAGAACTCTACAAATTTATTTTCAAGTTAGTAAGTATGTTCAATTAAAATATCTCTCCACAACCCATTTCAAAGCATTACACACAACCCCATTTGAATCATTCTCATAGGACCAATTCAAAAGAAAATCCCAGTAGGCTACTTTGAAGGAATGTTCATCGAGCCCTTTTAAAATTAGGCTCGTTGGGGCCTTCCAAAAGTTTGTCCCATTAGGGCACTTTTAAAGATCAACTCTCAACCACTTTCAAAAGTTTGATCATTAGGTCCTTTTGAAAGTTGGGCTCATTGGACCACCTTCAAAGACAATGATCAGGCCACTTTCAAATATTGACCATCAAATCATCTTTGAAGAAGCACATTGAACTTTCAAAGAAAAAGGTTGTTAGTCCAAATAAAAAAGAACAATCTTAACTTTAAAATATAGGGGTGTCGAGTCAATTTGAAAATACACGCCAACTTCAAAACAAAATTCATTAGGCCTCTTTCAAAGTAACACCTTGATACAAAATAAAAGGCCATTGGACCTTTTTCAATGTTATACCCCAAAATGAAAGAAAAGGTCATTAGACTTGTTTCGATGTAATACCTCAAAAAACAAAGAAAAAGGTTGTGATGCCTAATCATTAACCCCTTCGAACAAAATTGCCTCAATACCTTAGTAACAATACCTATAGACTTTAAAAATTCTACCCTATTCTTGGTATGATGCTTGGTCTTTGGCCACATCCAATTCAACAGATTGTTTGAACTATATAAACCAACAACCCAAATGGCTCTAACACTTCTCAAGGAAATGACCCCAAGTTTGAAATACCCAACATAAATTTGAACCCAAATCACCCAAAATCCATTCAAATTAACAAATACATACAATTAAATGATGTAGTGAAACTGAGCATTCATAAACTTCATTTAACCTTCAAAATTCATTCATAAACAAAATGCAACCTTAGATTGCAAAATTATAAACAACGATTAAGTGAAAATATAGAACACTTATCTTTGTCACGAATATGATTTAAGAAATGGGTTGTGTACAAGTAATTTTCCACCCAACCGTAAGCATCCACTATGGATGGAAACCCCAAACCAGGGTATGAGGCCTCTAAGGTGAAGGAAAGTGGCTAAAGACTCACGGGTCACTTTCCCAACCTAATTCTTCTCAAGATCAGTGAAATTGTTCACAACTAAAAACTTCATGCAACCATTCAATTGTTAAAAAATAATGACATTCTCATCCACTACCCATGCAACACAAGCAAGAAAACTCGCTTCTCTACTCAACAGTCCCTCAAGAGTATTCTCCCCTCCAATTCTCTTAGTGTAAGTAGGAAGAACCCATCTTGATATTTTCCTTTTGGAGTAACTTCTCAAATTTATCTTTAGCTCTAAGAAACCTAATGAGTAGCAATTTACAAAGGAAAGGGAGGTTCCTAAACAAGATAGTCTTTATTCTCCTCTACAACCATCCATCTCTCTTCTTAAGTCCATGATTTACTTTCCTACAACTTGATTTACTAATTTACAGGTGTATATCCTAGTCTAAGCCTGAGAATGCAATTTCAAACCTTTAGTGGTATGTGGGAATGATAGAATTAATGGTGAGTGTGAAGGAATCAATTTCAATTTAGAATGGAAGAATGTGCATGGGAATGGAGGAGGCTTGAATTTCCATGAGAATAAGGTATCTTACACTTCCCCGCGGCATATGAGGAAACCTTCCTAGGTGTATGATGACATCACCCTAGCAAGTCAGTGTACCACATAAACCTTTGCATGAGAGAAGGGTAGACATACCATAGAAATTTTACCTTCATTACATGCAAGGACACCACCACATAGGAACACAACATTATGATAGGCAAGACTCAACCACAACTCAAAACTCACCCTAGAATATTTATCCTCCCCAATAAAAAGGTACTTGTCCTTCTCCTATGTTTGGAAAACAAGAAACATAAAATCTATAAAAAGGTACTTGTCCTTCTCCTATGTTTGGCAAACAAGAAACATAAAATCTAAATGTAAAAACTAAAATTGACATATATCTATAAAAATCAAATAAATAATTGTGTAAATGAAAGGAGTTATCGTTGTCATTAGTGGTGACTTTTGTCATCCTCATTTGGCAATTGAAAATTTGAATGAAGATAATATTATTTAAGGCAATGTAAATTTGTTTTGTTTTAATTTTTTGTTGTTTAAATTGTCTTTTTGAATGCATAAATAAATTTAGTGAGTTGAAAAACCTCCACACATTCTAATTTAAAACATGTGAACTATAGTTATAATATTTATCTTTAATATTATAACTATATTTATCTTTAATATTATAGCGGTGTTATAATGCTAAAAGGATCTTGGCAGATTTTCTCTGTGGTGGATAATGAAAACCAGTGAATTGATCTCTGCCGCAAGTAGACAATCATTAGGATTGCCACCAAACTATATACCGACTCGGACTAGAAGCCAATTTACTAAGAACTTATCTCCAATTATCGCTGTAACCTGATGTCGTTCTAAATTCGCACAGAAAAACAAGGTAAAAGGGTGGAGAAATGGGAAATTGTTGATCACTTATCAAGTACAAGAGCGGAAGTTAATATGAAAAGAGTTTCAAGCGGTTGGAGTGTGAGCACAAATGTTGCTGGTTGGTAGATAACACCATAAATTGTATTTTGTTTTAAATCCAAATGGTACTTGGTGTGAGAGGTTGGAAAAAAAATGGGAAATGATATTAGGGAGAGAATTACATGCATTACATTGCACAGGGTTGGTTAAACATTTTACAGGAATTATTGGGTGATGTAAATTTGGAAAAAAAAAATATTTTCTATTGTTTAAATTGTATTTATGAATGTATAAATGGATCTAGCGTGCTGAAAATTTTCCTAAGTACTTGGATTATACAAATTTAACCACTCAAATCTGCAGATCTAACTATTCCTCACCATATTTTGAGCAAAATCAAATTAAAAAAATCCAAAAAAATTACTAATAACTATGATTAATCGACTATAATTAATCTGCAGCAGAATGCACTTCATCAAAAAAAATCTCCTATCTAAATCACCTACACTTAATCTAAATCACCTGCACTTAATCCAGATTGATATATATCCCAATATCTTATTCCTTTTTTGGATTGATATAGATCCACATATCTTATCCCTTTTTTGTATTGGTTATCTGACTTGTTTTAAACCTGCGGGCGGGCGGCTTGCCTAATGGTCGGTAACCATCATGCCAACTGTCCACTCCCCAGCGCCATACAAGTGTGGATAGTGGAGTCATCTTGGAAATCCTCACGTAGATCTTGAATCTAATTCCTGTTGGTTTAATTAAATTCCGAAAGATGGATACCCGAAATTGATCCCTAAGGAATAGTTACGTAATGACATCTTGGGTAAGATTAAGGAATAGTTACTTAAGTTCAATTGGGGTAAGATTTGAGTTTGGCAAATAGTTACTTAAGCTTAATTGGGGTAATATTTGAGTTTGTAATTTTTTGGGGGAGTTGTTCAATTGTTTTAGGTTTTAATCTTTTATGTTGAAATTTGGTAATATAAATCTATACAAAATTACAATTTTTTGTTGTTTAAATTATATTTTTAAATGCAGAAATATATTTAGTATGTTGAAAATTTTTAGAATATTTTGATTATACAGATTTAATCACTCAAATCTAAAGATTCAACTTGACTTATAACAAGGACCAATTGAATTATCCCTTCGAGCTAATAAGTTTAACAATACTATATTCTATATACACATAACAAATTATTGCATTAGAATTATTTAAGTTTGTAAATCCTCATATTTTACACATAATAGTATATTTACTATTTTCAAAGAAAATAGCTCCCTCACTAGCCCATTATAGTTATCTCAGGGTGACCTACCTAACACACAATTTTTTTTGAGAACTTTGTGGTTTCTCATTTTGACAATATATTTAATCATTTTCATTGCATTTGTCAATTACATTCATTGCATTACTTGGATTGTAAAGTACTTAGTAATTTCAACTTCTATTTATTATAAATTGTGGTAAGTAATTTTGGCTACTTTGATTTTTTTTAGGTTTAATTAGGAGAAGTTGGAATTAAGTCTATGGATTCTATTAAGCTTAAAAAAACAATAAAAATATTGAGACTATGCTTTGGAACAATATAATTTTAATTAGTGAGGTCACATATCCTTATGATCTTGAGCTATGCATCATTTCCTTATAAATATATGTGGGTTTTTTTAATAATTTTGTTTATTATTAAAGTGAAAAACTATTAGTGTGTGTTGTAATTCATTTGTAAATTAATCTTCTTCTATTTTTTTCAACTTTTCATAAGAGACAATACTAAAGAAGATCCTTTTTTATAAGTTCTTTTGAAAATAAAATGAAAGGATCCTACTAACCATGCATCCCCTACATCTAATTCATAAGATTTTTATTTAAAAATATAATTTAAATATAAATTAATTAAAAAATAAATAAAAATATTTAATAATGGAAAACGAAAAAATAAATAAAAAAATGGAAAAATTACAAATAATAAAATAATGATAATGGAAAAAAGAAAAACATAAATAGAAAACTATTGGAAAAAATAAAAAATAATAATAAAAAAGAAGAAATTAAAAAAAAACTATAAAGAACAAATAATTAAGAAAAATAAAAAATGCTTTAATGGAAAATAAATTTTAGGAAAAATAGAGAAATAGAAAAAAATAAATTACATAAAATAAAATAAATTAAAAAATGTAAACCATTTTATTTTAAGAAAAGAAAAAAAAGGGAAGTAAAATAAGAATAAAAATTAAATTGAAATAAAATAAAATATATTAATAACAACAATGAAGTAGACTTCATTATATATTGGAAAGTAAAATGAAAGATTAGGGAAACAATAAGGAACTAATAATTAGGAAAATAAGAAAATGGAAGTGAGATAATAGGGAAAAACTAACATTAAAAAAAAGTAAAATGAGAAAGACAAGTAGGAAAAGAGAGGAAACTATTTTTTATTGGACTAATAGATATCAAAAGATATATAAGAAACTCAATGAGAGGGAGATGATTCAAAAAGACCATAAATTGAGAAGGGAAAGAATAACATGGAGTTGGGGGAACAAGTTAAGGGTGATATTTGTGGTGCAAAGGAAATTAATAATAGGATAACAAGATTAGTTTGATGTTAACCATCTTCCAAAGTAATATTCTTGGGGTAGATTTTAATTTCTATTATTCCTAAATAGGGAATTTTAGTCTGGAATAATAAATTATGGACCAAATATTTTATTTTTAGAAGAGATCTTAATTTTTTCATTGTTTACATATCTTTGGCTTATATACTTCAACTTTTAGTTTTAAATTATGGATTTGGTATTCACTTAGTTATGTTGACTGTGTCATTCAAGGGACACATCACCCTCATTTTTTGTCACTTATCAGCATTTACCATAAATGTTTGGAAATCCCTTGCCACCTATCCTCCTATCTCTACCCATGAGTGCCTCTCCATGATAAGACTTCCTTTCTTTTATCCACCTACTTGTTGTAGTTTAAATGGAACTCCATTCTTGAGAAATTATAAAACATTAATATAATATGTAATCTTAATCATAACCAAGGTTCAATTCTTGATCATTATTCAAACATCTCTTACATGTACCTCTACCCACAACATTACCATTTAAAGTATAAATGTAAAATAAGAACGTTGTCAAAGTTATTGTAGTCATCTACACACTTGGAAATTTCTCTATTCTTATAAATAAAGGATCAACATTAACAACTATGGGCCCCAAGACCATTGGATTAATTAGACTATTCCACAACATGCAATTTCTTCTTGCTTGGGTAGGTTAGCCATCTTTGTTCACTTTCTAACTTTGAGCAACTAACTAGATGACACTTGACTCCAACAATATCAATGAAAAACATTGTGTCCAACACTAAATGTTGATTATGCACTCAACATTATATCAATGATTAACCAATTCCTTTGAGACTTTCCCCATGTTTTTTTCTTTTTCTTTTCACAACTTTTTTTTAATATTTACTACATTAAACATCATATGTTAAAAGTGGGTGATATTAAACATAACTCCAAAATTTACAACTAACTTTTAATCAATTCATCTCAATTGTGTGGAGGTTATTCAACAATCTAAACTACATGGAAATATCACTTTGGTACATTTATATTCTATAAACTCAACCTTATTAAAATAGAGTGAGATTGAACCATGAGAAGATGTCTTAACAAAAGTATGATAAATACTAATATAAATTGTACATTTCTTAAATGACAATATATTTTGATAATTTGAATAGGGATACATGGATGTAGGTTTGATTTTTTTTATGTATAGGATTCGTAGGAGTTGCTTGGGTTCTATCTGCCATGAAAGGTTGTAGGAGAATCATCTAACAATCACATGGGTATTAGAAAAATTTTACTTTGAGGGGAATTTATAAGAATTTTAAATCTTTGATATGCACTCTAGCCCATTGATCCCATCTCACCTATTTTGTTTTTCATATTATGATTAAGTTGTATCAGTTACCCACAAAAATGTCCCAATACATAACAATCACTTTCAATTTTCTCTTAATTCAATATTCCTCCCACCAAATGTTCATTTATAATTAATTAATTGAACTCTTATTTTTGACAACATACTAATGAATAAAAATAAAAATAAATTGTTGAATAAATCCTCTTGATTATTCATCTATCATCCCAAAAAACACCTAAGCATCTTAAAATTGACTTAAATGTGAGTGGATTTGAAAATAAAACAGATAATATAAAAAGTAAATTTTGCACCTTACAATTTTTCCATTTATAATATAAAATGAAAAAAGGTTACCTTCTTTTCATTTGGTTGGATTGTTTTATAATATATATTGAAAAATGTTACTTTATTTTCATTTGGTTCAATTGTGTCGGGAGAGTTGTGACAATGTAAGACTTTTTGAAAATTTTGATTTAAAATTTGGGATTGCTCTAAGGGTAAGGGTTTATATTTGGGATTAGGAATTTTACATGAATTTTATTGTAAGTTAGAAATATGAAATTAAAATTAAAAAAAAAAAAAAAAAATTGTGGATTCAAGGTTTATATATCTTGTCTTCTCATTTTTCAATTATTTTTTATGGATCATGAAATTTAAGTGTAACTGTTTTTTGTAATGATTTGTCAAATATAAAATAGTAGATTCTAAATTTATAGAGATTATAGTTTATCTAAAAACACATATACAATTTATTAAAAAAAAAATCAATTTAAAAAAATAATTGGAATTGTAGATTTCAGTAATTGAAATTCCATATAACTGATGTTTTGAGTTAAGAAAATTTACAGTCTATTCAAGATAAGATTTTTTTTCCATTTCAAAAATAATTGAAATTGTAAATTTTAATGATTAAAACTGTATATAACTAATGCTTTAAATTTTTGAAGATATACATTCAAAAATACCATTTAAACATTGTAAACTTAAAATTTGACCATCACAAGATAAGATTCCAATGATACTCACCTCAAAATATATAAAACTAGATTCCAATGATAGTCACCTCAAAATATATAAAAAATAAAAAATAAAAGTTTAAACGACACCATCTTCCAAAGATAATGAAATAATAAACGTGTCAAACATGGTAGAGGGACTCTAAATTTATGCAGACTATAGTGTATCGAGGAACGCACCCACAGTCTGTCCCAGACAAGACTTTTTTCAATCGTGTCGTCGGGTTATTCATAGGCGTCTTCAGGCATGGAGACGCTCATGTATTAAATTCTCATTGCCTGCAATGGCATCTTTTTGGGTTATAAGATGTGTCAGGGATAGGGATAGGGATAGGTATAGGGATAGGGATAGGGATAGGGCCATTTTAAATTTAAATAGAATAGTATAAACATTTTAATTTTTGGGTTATTTTATTTTATTTTTTAGATTTGAGTGATTAAGTTTGTATAATTGAAGTGTTTTCAAAAATTTTCAAATTTAATTATGCATTAAAAAAAAATTTAAACAACAGAAAAAAAATTTATTCAAATATACATCGCAGTAAAAAAAACCCTAAAAAATAAAACATTTAACCAACCACCATTTTAAATTCACTACACACTACTTTTTAAATTCACTACACACTACTGTTTGAAAAATTACTATTACAGCCACATAATTGTGGCTGATCAACGCCGAAAGATTGATAAGATGAAAAGAATCCTTAAAATAATATATTAAATTTTATTATTGATTAACAAATAAATTGTTGGGTTCATTTATCCGGTATTAATATTTTAATTTTTGTTAATCATTTAGGTGGCAATCAGTTAGCTATCAAAGTAATTTTTAAATATGATTAGGTAAATGTAAAAAAGTAAACACATAAACGGATGTCTTTATAATAGCTAGGAAGTTAATGATTGAAATCACCGTCATTTATTGTGTGACTACTAAGAATATTCCAGCCATATTTAATCTTGTCCATAGAAAACTTATTAAGCACTAAACCCCTATTAAATCTGTCCATTGTCAATAGGTATACACCTTTCAGCCTAATTAAAATCTCTACAACCTATCCTACAAAATCCAAAATAAGCCCATATCAAATATCAGAATCTTGACCGGGTTCCATGGTTGGAGTTTCAAAATAAAACACAGTCAAATTGATGATTTTGACAAATCCACTACTTATGTTTTTCAAAATGAAACATACAGTCAAATTGGACGGTTTTGACAGTTCCTTTACCTGTTTTGACAGTTTTAATAAAACATGTTTTTGACGATTTTGAATTTTTTTTAATAAAACAGGTTGACGATTTAAAAAAAATATTAACATTTGAAGGGGTAAATCAACTCATGGTCATTTGACCATCAAATTCATCCCTGCTGGTCTCTGCTATCCTCTCTCTGGCTGATAGCCCACCTGCAGTCCAGGATATCCTTGTTGTTCCAGTCTGTTCTCCAGCCTACCTATTGTGGTCTAGTCATCACCATGCCACAGGTTTGAGTATATTTTCATGGGTTGGCTGAGCGGATACGTCACTGTTAAATCCTTGCTGTTTTCGAAAATTCAAGTTGTACTTAGGTTGCATCTTGTGGTCAGGATTCGATGCTCCGTTTCACTGGCTGGGTGATACGTAACTATCGTGGGATTTCATACAGTAGTGGGGAAAAAATTGCCAACCTGATAGAAATTTTGTCAGGAATCTTGAAGTGAGGCAGGTTGGAACCGTGTAGTTTACATGGTTTCAATTTGCCCCACTTCAAGGTCCTCCTTTGACAGATTTTCGGTCTGTGGAAAGGTCCTTTGGCAGCTTTTCTATTTGGAGATAATGAAAGCCAGTGACGTGATCTCTAATGGAAGTTGACAAATATGCCAACTCCGGCTAGAAAACCAAATTTGCTAATATGTTGAATTAGCATTGTAATTTTCTGTAATTAGAAATTCGCACAGAAAAGGCTAGGTAAAAACGAGGAGTAACGGGAAGTTGTTGATCACTTGGAAAATACAAGAGCTGGAAGTTAATATGAAAAGACTGTCAAGCGCTGGGAGTTGTTGATTGCAAATGTTTCTAGTTAGTAGATGACACCAGAAATTCTATGTTGTTTTAGATCCAAATGGCGCTGAGAGGGATAGGTTGAAAAATATGGAAAGTGATAAATTAGTAAGGTAGTGTCCGTATAGGCTGAAGTTGATTTTGTTTTAGTTTTTGGTGTTTTAAAGAAGTTAAAATTTATCATAGGTACTCAGAAGCTATTCTGAATGTGTACTAACTTATCATTGTTTTTTAAGGAAAATTACATCCCCTAAACTAATTTAGTGATGGTCCATAAGGAGTTAGACTTCCACTCATGCTAGATGTAATTTTCTTAGAGTCAAGGAAGACAAACTTTTAGCCAATCAAAAGTAGTTTTAAGTCTTACTTTAAAATGCAATCTAAGATAGTATCCACAAGAAAACCAATATCCCTTGTGGTCATGGTTGAGGCTACCTCCATCTCTCATGGTCATAGCTAAGGATATCTCCAATATGATCATGTACTTTCTAGTAGCATATAACTTTAGTCCTATACATGAGACTAGATAATACCCCAATTGTAATTTAACCTCTTTCCTAAGATGTAGGGAGAAAATGTTTTTTCAATTTAAAATGGTAATTCTTTATTCATAAAGAATTAAATATGTTACACTCTACATATGCTACAACAAAATTCCATAAAAGATCAGACAATATGCCCCCCACTTCACTTCAGATGCATATGTCATAATATTACAAATTGAATAACACTTTTTTGTTATCCTGATGAAAAATAGTCTTCGATCCTACCTTTTCTTTTCTTTCTGTTTTTTGACCTCTTTCCACACCCATGACGAAGGTTCCATAGTGACTAATGGTAAATAAAAAAGAGAAAGGTTCAAAATCGAAGGATAAATCAAATGTTTAGTATTCAAAAGTTGTGCCAAATCCTTATTGGATTTAGAATTCTCATATTCATATATTCTCTTCATCCCCCTTGATGGGGCTTCATTTATAACTAATCTCTACAAGGGATTTGTATCATCTTCTTTGTTCTCATTCATCACTTCTAGAGTAATAGTATTCTCCATCTCTGGAATTGTAGAGTTTTGAGTTATGTCATTTTGATCTTCTACATTCTTGAATCCGCTGGTTCACATTCTTTCCATATTTTAGGTATAGGTTTATGTCCTTTGTTCCTTATTGAAGTGTAGCATGCACGATGACACAAAACTTGGACAAGTGTTGTTTGTTGAATAAACCGACACTGAAATGTTGTATTCTCCTAATCAAGATTCTGAACCCAACAAAAATCACCTTGTCGTAATATCATCTTATCTGGTAATCCATGACTGATGTCAATTTCAACACATATTCCATCATATGTGAAAATTGTTAGGATATTTAGATGCTTAGGAGTTAGTTAATATCTACTTGGTCTAATGTGTCGTTAGGTAAAAATGTGTTTCTTTAGTATGCATTAGTATGCATTTGTAGTTAGGAAATCCGACGGTCACGATATGTTCCTGACATAGAGTGATCTGACGGTCCATACTCTCATCGATATTAACGACCATTGATTCGTGGCTTAACACATGATTGGTCCATGATCTCTATTTAAAGAGCATAGAGGGTCATTTGTCGATAATTGATTGTGAGAAAATATCTTGTAAAATCTCTCTATAATCTTTTTCTTTTGCATTAATAAATTTCTCCAAGTGGCCACGTTGGTTGGGGTCGTGGATGTTTCATCATAGGGGTTTTCCCACGTGAAAACATTGGTGTGTTGATCTTTGATCTGGTTATGTGAGTGGTTACTAAAGGTGTTTGTCCTCTATTTGAATACCTGTGTTGTCAAACATGGTATCAGAGCTTGTTTGAATATCTGTTCCTGTTGTAGATCGAGATCGTGAAGTCGAGTTTCTTAATCTCCATTTTCTGTCATTTCCGTACATTTATGGCTTGAGAGGACTGTTCCATTGCGTCTAGAGCACTCATTTCATTCAAGAACACTTTCCTTTCACTCGAAAAGGTTTTTGTTTGCCCAAGATACGACCATTACAGTGAGATCCGGAGGTATAAAGTTTGAATATGCATTTTTTTTAAAATTTTGCAGAGTAATGTTTTGGTTTTATTTTGGTTTTGTATTATTTATTTCTAGGTTTATACTCTTTTAGATCTGTGTGTGCTCTTTTCCTCGCGCCTTGTGTGATCTCGGAAAATCAGAAACAAATAGGAAAAAAAACATCTTCCGGGTAAGCTAACCGAGATCTAACCCTTGTTGTCATCGAGAAGCGAAATTTTTTTCTTGTGTGAAAATAGTTATTTTTTAGCATGCTCTCCAAGGTCATCTTCAACAACAACTCCAATCCTCCTTCTGAACATTACAATATGTTTTGCTAGACCATTTGGTTAAAAGTTGTCTTATTAAGTAAGAGGTTTTGAGTTCAAGTCTCTCTTTTGTTACTTTTTTTGAAAAAGTTCATGCTAACATTGTAAAGTGTATTTCACTTCAAGTATAAAAGTGAATCACTATAAGTAGCTTTAATATTTTATTTTAGAGTTATTTATTTGGCATGCATGTTTTCTGTTATAAAGTAACTTCATTGTAAAAGTGATCCGCACTTCTCTTTATAAAAGTGGGTCACTTCATAAAGCAACTTATGCTATCACATGGTCATTTGGTTACCGTTCATGTCCTTTTTTAAAAGGACATAACTCTCACATACGAAGTCTGTTTTCAGTGCCATTTTTTTTAAAACCGCATAAGTTTTTGAGATCTTTCCATTCAGATCATTAGTTTATGTTTTTAAATCTGTATTATCTGCATATTTAATATGGATTCTACAAGTAATATCTTACCTACCAGCACTAACTACTTCCAATGAAAATCCCATATGGAGGATTTATTAAGAAGTAAAGGCTTGTATCGGATTACCTTGGGAAAGGAAACAACATGCATTGATGCTGATAAGAAATCCAAATGGGATAATAGGAATGACGAAGCACGTGGATTAATCAGAATGTCCATATCTCCTGATTTAATGTTCCACCTTCAATCAATTGATAAACCCAAAGAAGCTTGGGAAAAGATTGAATCTGTGTTTGGTAAACACAATATTATTCGAGCAAAATAGTTAGAAAATCAAGTACTAACTTTAAGTCTAAGTGATGTTTCTTGCATTGAAGACTATCTATCTAAGTTTAAAACACTCGGAACTTTATGTGAAGAATGTAAGATAAAGATAGACAAAGATCATTGCAACTATCTTATTCTTTCTAAGCTAGGTAGTACATATTTTGTGTTTGTATATACCTTTTATGCCATGAAAGAGGCTCTAGGGGAAGCTTATCAAAAACCCAGTCTTGAGAACTTTTGGATGCTTTGATTAGAGAGCAAGATAAACCAGTACAACTTGGAGTGATCAGCACTGCAGGTACCTCCAACAAAGCCTTATTTGTCCATTAGAAAGATAAACCCAAGAATCCCAAGAAGCAAATTCCTCGCCACAACAACAAGCAATATAAGGGTCCCAAACCCACTCAGACATCTTTTGCTCCTAATGGAGACAAAGGTACAAAATATAAAAATAAGAAGACTGACAGAAATTGCAAATTTTGTGATAAAGATGGTCATGATGAGTCTAAATGTTTCAAGAAGATGGCATCTTTAGAAGCAGCGATGAAGAAACACAACATCAATATTGATTCTACTTCTTCTTCTTCTTTTTCTGATGGACATGCACTTTCTGCTTCTGGTTTCTCCTTCAATACACCTTCTACTTCTACATCTGATAAGTGGCTTATTGATTCTGGAGCATCTTATCATATGGCTAAGGATATAGACATATTTTCTACTCTAAATGAATGTAACACCAAGAAAATATTTGTTGGTGATGATAGATCTCTTAGTGTTGAAGGATCTGGAACAGTTCAAGTAGAAAATGGTCATTTCAATGATCTATTATGTGTTCCAAGTCTTTTTTGTAACCTTCTATCAATATATCAAATCACTCATTCAAGTGAAGGTAAAACCGTAGAGTTTTCACCTCACCAAGTTGTAATCAAGAATCTAAAAGATCCTCAACATGTTCTTGCAAATGGAATTGTTGATGATATTATCAGGTTGTAAAAGTTTGACAACTTTGGTTCATCATCTTTTTGATCAGTTTCAGTTGCTCATAGCGATGACTTGAGAAAACTTTGCAATGAGTGGTTCGGTCATCTAAATTATCGCTCATTGCAGCAACAATGTAATCAAAAGATGGTGATTGGTCTTCCTCTTGTTTGATGCAGAGATGGTGTCTGTGTCGGTTGTGTTCTCAACAAACATCATTGGGATGGTTTTGAAAAATGTGCCTCTTGGCACGCCTCAGGTCCTTTGCAGCTTGTTCACAGTGATTTGTGTGGTCCACTTTCTTCTCCTTCTTTTCCTAAGTGCAAGAATTTTTTAAACTTCGTTGATGAATTTTCCATACTTACTTGGGTTTACTTATTAAAACTTAAGAGCGAAGTTTTTGGCCTACAAGGCCCTTGTAGAAAAGCAATATGGACATCAAATTCAAAGGTTAAGAATAGATAATGGAGGTGAATATGTGAACAATAATTTTACAAGTTATTGCACTACACAAAGAATCCAAATGCAACACACTATTCCATATACACAACAACAAAATGGTGTTGTTGAGAGAAAGAACCGCACATTAAAAGAAATGACTAATTGTATGATCCAGTCTAAGGGATTAAGTCTAAAGTATTGAGCGGAAGCCATCAACTGTGCAAATTACATAGTAAATCGCACTCCCACAAAGGCTCTTAAAAATATAACAGCAGAAGAAGCTTGGAATAAAATTAAACTAGATGTAAGTCACTTTCGTGTATTTGGCAGTATAGCATGGGCTCACATTCCTGATGAAAAAAGGAAATCATTGCAGCCTAAAAGTGAGAAGTGTATATTTGTTGGTTATTTTGAAGATGTCAAAGGTTATAGACTTATTCAAACACATTGTAATGAAATTATTATTAGACGAAATGTTAAATTTGATGAAAATCTATTGGCCTGTGAGCCTAATTCGACATTTGTGCCTTCTTTGGCCTGTAAGCCTTATTCGGTGGTTGTGTCTTCTTCGGCCTGCGAGCCATCTTCGACATTTGTGCCTTCTTCTGTTCTGGTTTCTTTTTCAGATGATGAAAGTGGGGATGAAAATCCCCCTCTACCTGCTCACCTTCCTCCAGATGATTCCTTTGAACCTGAACCAGCACCAGCTCCACTACTTCCTAGATGAGTCTGTTCAACATGAGAAGCAGTTGGTGATCTTGTCAGTGAACCTTCAGATCAGCGTCAGACATGTTCATAGTTCCAATGAGCCTCTTCTCTTTTGTCTCAATCTTCAGAAACTCATGATCCAAAGAAATTTGCAGAAGCTTTAGGTCATCCAGATTGGTATACAACAATGAATGAAGAGTATCATTCTTTAATAGAAAACAATACTTGGGATCTTGTACCTCTTCCAAAAGGAAGAAAACTTGTCAGATGAAATGGGTCTATAGAAATAAGTATGTATCAGATGGAAGTGTTGAAAGACACAAGGCTCGGTTAGTTGCGAAAGGATTTTCCCAAGTTGAGGGAATTGACTATAATGAAACCTTTGCCCCTGTAGCCAAAATGAATTCCATATGACTTGTTCTTTCCCATGCTACCTCACATAAATGGGAGGTCCATTAGATGGATGTTAAATCCACCTTCTTGCACAAACATTTGCAAGAAGAAATCTACATGGAACAACCTCCTGGCTATGTCCAGAATGACTCTAGCCTTATTTGTTGCATTAAGAAATCTCTTTATCATCTCAATCAAGCTCCCAGAGCTTGGTATGCAAAAATGGACAGCTTTTTTATTGCCACTGGATTCTCTAGATGTCATTCGGATCCTAATGTCTATACCAAGAAAGTAGGAAGCCATCTCATAATCCTTGTCCTTTATGTTGATGAGATTATCCTTACTGGTAGTGACTCAAAACTTTTAAACCATGTGAAAACCATCCTTAAGAAAAAATTTGAAATGACAGACTTGGGATTTTTGCTCTATTTCCTTGGCCTCCAAGTTTTGCAAACCAGTGTAGGAATTTTTCTTTCCCAATCTAAGTATGCTTGTGACTTTCTTCATCGCTTTCACATGGACGATTGTAAACCAACCCCTTCTCCTTTCCGGTCTAGAGTCAAGCTTACTGCCACCTTTACTTCTCCTGAAGTTGATGCCACCATGTACTGTCAGTTAGTTGGTAGCCTCTTATACTTGACTCATACCCGTCCTGATCCTTCCTTTGTTGTTGGTCTTGTTGCCCGGTATATGAAAACACGCCATGAAAGCCATTGGAAAGCAGCTAAAAGGATACTTCACTATGTCCATGGTACAATTCAGTTCGGGATACATTACAGTCCAGGGGGGACTCCTTTATTGGTTGGTTTCACTGATTCAGATTGGGTCGGCAACCCTGATGATCGGAAGTCTACTGCAGGTTATGTTTTCAGCCTTGGTTCAGGACCTGTCACTTGGGCCTGTAAGAAACAACAGGCTATTTCACTTTCTTCATCAAAAGAAGAGTACCAAAAAGCGGTAAATGCAAGTCAGGAAGCCTTTTGGCTTCGACAGATCCTTTCAGAGTTTGGATTCCAATAGTAACATTCGACCAGCCTTTGGTGCGACAATCAAAGTGCCATCAAGCTCGCCAAAGAACCATTTCAACATCAGCGTAGAAAACACATCGAGCTACACATGCACTTCATCAGAAAGTGCATTCATGATCAAGTTATTGAAGTGCTCTTTTGCCCTACAGAAGATCAAGTTGCAGACATTTTCACAAAGTCTCTTATAGAAGCGAAGTTTTCCAAACTTCTATCTATGTTAGGAGTTTAGGAAGTTTTCATTAAGGGGGGATAGGCTCCAATGCCACCTTCCTTCTCCTATTGTGTCCCCATTGTAAATCCTTCAATCCTATCCCAAGTTGTTCTTAAGGGGGGATGTTAGGATATTTAGACACTTAGGAGTTAGTTAAGATCTACTTGGTCTAATGTGTCATTAGGTAAAATTGTGTTTCTAAGTGTGTTTCTTTAGAATGCATTAGTATGCATTTGTAGTTAGGAAATCCAATGGTCACGATATGTTCCCGACATAGAGTGCTTCGACAGTTCATACTCTCCTCGATCTTAACGGACATCTATCCGTGGCTTAACACCCGATTGGTCCATGATCTCTATTTAAAGAGCATGGAGGGTCATTTGTTGATGATCGATTGTGATAAATTATCTTGTAAAATCTCTCTGAAATCTGCATTAATAAACTACTCCAAGTGGCCGTATTGGTTGGGGCCATGGATGTTTCCATGTAGGGGTTTTACCACGTGAAAACATCGGTGTGTCGATCTTTGATCTGGTTATGTGAGTGGTTACTGAAGGTGTTCATCCTCTGTTGGAATACATGTGTTGTCGAACAAAAATGCCTAGTTTAATTAAATCTAGATTTATTTTGATGTAATTACGCAAAGAATATCCAATATCCTTAAAAAAAATTAAATGCCAAAAATAAAGGGACAGATTTAGTAGTTGATCCCAAATTGGCACCTTTGTTATAGACATAGTGGAAGGATTGAAATCAAGAAACCAATGGGTAACAAAAATTCTTTCTCCACCCCAAAATAAGGGAACCTGTTGGCTGCCAAAGTTTTGCGTAAATATCATACTTGTGCACAAATGAAGTTTTGTGTGCCTATTCCAATTTTGTGTGTGCTCAAGCGGTTGTACGAGGGGTGATATGAGTCGTGCATTCCAGATCGAGTTTTGTTATTGCACACTAGTTCAAGTTATGACAATGCACATGAGTACAAGTTTTGTGATGCCCATTATAAATCAAGAAGTCACTGCATGCATGTCAGAATAAAGAAAAGAATATTCAAGAAATCTCCCTGAATGATTATTACATGTAGCATGAGTGAAGGTGGAGTAGAATGAAGATGAGATGGAAAGGTAGTTGAGATTTCCACGATTCCAAAGAGGCTATGTGGAATGCATGCAGGTGACAGAAGCCTGTGGGACTAGCAGTCATAGGAGCTAGTAGGGTAGAACTGAAAGTGACAAAGCACCACAACCGAGAAGCAGACAAAAGGGAGCAAAAACAACAAAATGAGAGTTAGCTTGTTAGTCAGTTGGTTGTTGGTTGATGGTTGTGAATATTGTTGTCTTTGAGCTCGCTCCAAGCCTATATTTTGTAATTTCTTTGGTTGTAAGTCTGAGTTTGTCACATTTTGCAAAGTCTAAAATAAAGCACATGCAATTGTGTATGTAACATCGAGCAAATGTATAAGAGAGAAAGGCTATGTTGTTGTCAATTTATGAGTTGTTTAATATATGTTTGTCATGGTGGAATGAAGATAATAAATTTGCATTGATTCTGTTCTTATGATGTGTTACTCATGCATCAATTGAATATGTGTGTTGTTGTTGCATACTGTTATTTTTTAATTAGTTCTCAATGTATTTTCTTAATGCCAACCTAGATGGAATTTTATGCAACTAGTCCTTCATCCTCATCGACATAAAATCATATGGTTTCTATGATCCTTATGGAATATCAGGTGAGACCTTCTTCAGTCTTTGGATAAGGATTGTTATGTCGATGCCTTGGTGTTTCTGTCGGTCAACTCTTGACAAACCCTAGGTCTTCATCCCCCAACATTAAGAAAGACACATGAAAGCGTGGATGAGGCAACATACCCTCCTCTAAAACTCTTTGATCTAGTTAATTGCATTTTCAGACTTGACAATAGAAAATCCCTTTGACAATAGATAAATCTCATGATGTTGTCCATGTCAAAAACCATTAAACCTACAAATTGCTATTGAAGATTGGTAAAAGGAAAGAAAACATGTAACCTATGGCTTTAAACCCTCCAATTTAGGCATCTTTTCGGATGGCTTGACAATATGCATAGTAGATATAGAATGACTCAAAGATATTGATTTATATGATTTATTTTGAACCACATCCTTAAAAGAAAGAGGTTTTGAGAAAGACAAATAGCTTTTTCTCATCACTCCACACAAATGCAATGCCAAGATAAGGGTTGAATATTTGTAAATATGACAATAAAAAAATTGTGGTAGATCTTCTAGTTGTTTACCCTAGTAAAAAACATGTAGCTGGGAAACATGAATCCCCTCACAATGTTCCAATCTCTGCATTAAATCCACTACATAAGTTACAATTGGTAGAATTCACCACATGCAATCATTTCATCAAACACTTTCCATTCTTTCCATTATAGCATAGGATGTTTAAATATTCTTGAATTTTTTTAAGGTAATAAATTTATACGAATAATTTTATTTTTTTAATACATATTTTAATGTTGGAAGAAATTGAAGTATACATATTACTATTTATGACATAAATTGTTGGGTGGAAGGGGTTCTCAATTAGAGGTTGGCTACACTGTAACTTAAATTAAATTATTATTATTATTATTATTATTATTATTATTAAGGATGTTGTTTGGAATAAATCATTTACTTCAAGGACTTTTGACCCTTTTATGTATATTGTGGAGAAATTCGAAGAGGTGGACAAATTGAAGGTCTCAAAGCCATAGGTTATAATTTTTTTTCTCTTTTTACCAGTATTCAACAATAGTTTACAAATTAAATGATTTATGACCTTCTACTTCAGATTTGTACAAATGGATTTTTTTAACATAGATAATACCTTGTGAGGTTTACCTCTACTCTAAGGGGTGTTTTTTTGTCAAGTTTAAAAATACAATTGGAATTCAACCTCGACATAATTGATAATAATATCCATGACTTGTATCAAATCTCTCAACTTGCATACACAAATATTCTTTCCTTGTTTCTCTTAGAAGTCGAACCAATAGTATAAAGAATGCAAATCTGCTAGAAAAGATATCGGGGATCCCTTAAATGAATCCTAAAAGGCAATGCAAATAAAATAATAAAATGCTTTGGTTACATAAAGAAGTGTCGATATATAAATAAAATGTTAATAAGAAAAGTAAGATTGCAATTGGAGATTGGAACACATACCTTAAAAAGTTGTATGAATCCCCAAATGTCCTAAATAACAATCAAATGATTTTAAGATTGCACGATAATAACAAAGACATTAATTTTTGGGTTAAGCATACTGCAAAGGGAAAATCTAAATATATAGAGGTTTATCAAAAAATATATATAAAAAATGGTAGCTCTATTATTATTCCTACCATCACAACCTTTTCAATTTAGTTATTAAAAAGGATTTTCCTAATATTTAGACAAGGTTCTTGTTATCACTGAAAAATCATCCGCAACATTTCACACAATGGTTGAAGAAAGACATCAATGAAAACAACAATTAGTACACCTACAACATTAAAATCCATCAAAAAGGCATAAAACTATACACTTGGTTCACAAATTAAAGTGCACAAATTCACCAAAGGAAGCGCATGCATTGTGCGCAGAATGCGTAGGCTAACATAGCCCTAAGTGTGCACTGTGCATAGAATGTGCAAGATGCACGATTGTCTACAAGAAAAGCTGCACACTTCTCATGAAATACACATTTATGAATATTTTTTTCCCCTCAACCACTTCCAGTCCAACCCCCAACATGATTTGACACTCAGATCTGAGTGAAATCTATCTTGGAGGCTGGTCAAGGGATAGGAAGTGCCCTAAAAGGCCCCTTGTTCACACTATGAACCATTTGTATCTTTCCATGAATGGAAGCTATAAATATGTGCCATGGGTGTGCTAGAAAAATAAGAACTTCAAGGTATTGTTATGTTGCAAGAATTATTCTTGGAGAATACTCTTTTCTCTTTGAATCATTCAAGCACTATAGCAAGGGCCATTCCACTCACCTCTTGAGAGGATTGGAATTGTATTTCTTCACCATTGTCACTTTCCATTGCATGAAGAGAAGAGCTCTCTATTAGGGAACTCAAGAGCCCTCCCAAGGAGGAATAGGGGATTCATAAATCCTTGCATTTCTCTACAGTGTTATCCTATCAATATATTGATCCATTGGTAGCTATATGATTGTCATTTTTTGTTTTTCATGGTTCTATTTGTTGCAAGCTTCCCTAACATCTATTTCCTTTTGTTTTTATGTGTATTTCCTTGTTTCATGTGTCTTTGGTTATCTAATCAACTCACAAACCTCTTTCTTGTTTAGTTGACTTAACTAGGAAAGTAAGTGTTGTGGTTTTTCTCACCCATGTGACAAAACCAACACAACGGATTGGCGACCATATTGGGCATTGTGAATCAAATTCCTCCCTATTTAAGTTTTGAGAGAACTTCTTTCTAATTGTTTGGATATGTAGGTACCAAAACCGGCCAAATCTAGTCTTTCAAAATTATAATTCAAAGCCAAAACAAGAGAATTTTATTTTGAAATTTATTTCCTGACACGTGACAGATAGTGTGTGGATTTCGAGGTACACAGATGCGCATTGTGCGCACTCTGCGCTTTGTGCACGTAACATCCTTCATAGTTTTGTGCATTGTGCGCACTTTGTGCGCTTAACATGACTATCAAAACTACATCCCGTGCATAAGTTCAGTTTTTTCAAATTGTAAGGGTTTTTATGAGTGGTTTGAGGGCCCCTTGCCTTCATATTTTAATTCCCTGCACTTTGTAAAGAAATCAAAATTCACTTAGAGTCCTTTCTCCCAAGAAATGTTAGCTAACATAAGCACATAGGGGCAAAAGCAATCACTATTCTTCTCTTTTCTTTGTTGCCACATGGATGTCTCATTTAGCATTTAAAATTTTGAGTTGAAGTTATTGCTTTTTCAAAACACAAATCAACTAATTTGGGACCATAAATCAATTTTAACTCCCAAATATGCTCTTCCCCCACACCCAAGTGTGATCTCGGGAATCATAAAAGGTGGTTGGAAGGAAATTTCATCTCGCTTAAAAATCATTAGGAGAGGACAAAACCCCCTAGGGTACCTCTTAGTTTTTGAAATCACCTTAAATCTTTGTAAGGGCCCATACATGCCCACATGTTTACAATCTTAGGATAGTTTCTAAAAGTTTTCTTAGTCTAGACAACACTCTAGGAAAGTTTAAAAGATCAAGTAACAGGCCCATACATGCCCACATGTCTACAATCTTATGATAGTTTCGAAAGATTTTCTAGTTTAGACAACATTCTAGGGAGTTTAAAGGATCAAAAAGGACCCATCTGTCCACATTGCTAGTTCTTTAGGGATTTAATATTTTGCAAGGTTATACCAAAGAAACATAGTAAGCTAGGTAAGAATATCTGTTGCACTAAATGTTGCACTTTGACTGAGGTACTTAATGGCTAAACATAGGATATCTAAACATAGGGGTTCCCAGGCCCAAATTCCCGTGTCTTTTGTTTGAGATTCTCCTCAATTTTGACATCATATCGGTAGGCCACGCCCAAGGATGAGATGTCCATAAATTTCATTTCATTCTAGATGTATCTATGTAGAGCATCACGATACTTGAATACCATATGTCGCTCTGAATCTTTGATACCCAGCTTGGTGCGCAAGGTATGGAAGATATTTGTGAACACTGGCATTGCTTGGTCTCTTTCTTGCTGCAGTGTGGTCCATTTGGTATGCAGGTCGATCCGTAGGATCTTTTAATGACTTATGGTTGAGTTTTAATTTTGCATGCGTTAATTAACCATTTGAGAAACTTAGTGAAAGAATGAGGAAAGAAGAGGAATCATAACAGCCATATACACATATGTAGATCTGAAATGAAATAATAGACAACAAACCATAACACGCAGATTGATAACGGAGTTCGGCACAACTTTGCCTATGTCTCCGGGCCTTTTTCTCTGTGGGGGAGGCTTCTTTATTTCTGTTCAAATGCTCAAAAGTACATCTCTGCAATGCCAAATGGATACAAGACTGATCTGGTCATGTTCTTCCAGATCTCTAGAACCATGCAAAGAAAACGGCACGCAAAACGGACGTCCGGAGCTCCCAGAAATGGTCCGACAGCGTCTCCTCCTCAAAAGCTTCTCTGCATCAAAATGGCTTTGGCTTGGTTTCCCTCTAGTATAACTCTGCTCTGACTGCTCTAATGGCTTTAGAGCATCCAAAAACCCCTATCTGGGCTCTTTCGGCACCTCAATCGGTCGAAAAACGAAGAAGTTAGGCCTCCTAGAAGTTTTCCCCTTCAAGCTTGTTGTCACTGGTTCTACAAAACGCACTCCTCTCTCATAAACCTGGCACACACACTTATTTAAGCGCAAAAACCTGGCACCTGGCGCAATCGTGCCAACGGTGCAAACTGTAGGATGGTTAGGGCGCCTCCAGCCCCTAACCGCCTAGCACTCGGGCACATGAAGGTTCATAAGACCTCGGGCTAGTGCAAAAAGGGATAACCATTTTAGCGGGCCAATGACCAAGCGCCAAGTGTCAGGTGCATTCAAAACTGTTTAAACCAATTAAAAAAAATCCGCGCGCACATATCCGTATAGCAAAGGGTATGGCCATATGGTACACAATACAACCGTGGTCCATACAACTCTGCGCCCCCGTGGTCACATGTGGTGTTTGCATATAGGTTCGCGGCTCCGTTTACAATCCAAACACACGCGCACCCTCTGCATATACCACGGGTCATATGGCATAAACACAAGACCGCGGGCTGGAGCTAAGCCCCAGCCCGACCCCCCACCATTTAAAACTTGAATTCAATTCAAATAAAAAAATACCCGCATATGTAATAAGAAACAAGCGATGGTATAGTGGTCGGGTGGACTTTGTTAAGGCATTGCGTGGTGGAGAGGTCCACAGTTTGAATCCGGTGGACTACAAAAATTTTGAACAACAACCAATAGACCAACAACCAATAAAGGGGTGCCACGTGGCAGCCCATGACTGGGCCACGTGGCACCTTACCATTAACCAAAATGATGCCACGTGTCGAAGCGCCATTCACCCCCTATCTGCCAAACAAAATCTGCCACATCATCACATGCCATGTCATAGTACGGTTTCCACGTCATCATGTAAGGACTCTGCCACGTCAGCCTGTACGGACTGCCCAGTCAACGTCCTTTTTTTGCCTGTTTGATGATTCAGACAGATCGTGATATATTCTCCATACGGAGCCCGTTTGACAAAGTAAATATACCGTCGGAATCAGGAAGACGAGACAGACGCAATGGCACTGGTTTCGTCGCATTCCGAGCACTTTCATTTTTGAGCATTTTCCAAGCCCTGTCAGGCTTCTGGATCCGATTTCGGATCAGTCATAACTTTTGACATGGTAGTGTTGTTCCTTAATAGCATCCCTGAAGGATTCCTAGGTGGTCGTGACTATAAATAATGAGGGTTCCTTTGTTTCCTTTTGCTCACATAAATTTTCCCACCAATCTTTGACATGGGTAACGACTTTGACGAGCACAAAAGTAATATTTTCTCTATTTGAAAAGTTATGTACATAAAAATACCCTTCTAGTAGATTCAACCACTTGTCTACAACATCTGCGTCTATCTAACCTTCAAATATAGAAATATCTAAGTTGATTTGTACCTTGAAGGGGGTGACACCTCTTCTTGAGGATGATGCATCACCTATTGGTAGCCTCCGAAGAATTTGCACGAAACTATCCATCATCTCGTTCCTTTGTTGTGTGAGGGCTTCCTCAAGCAACATTTTTAAAGGATCTCCTATCCCATCATCTTTCTTTTCTCTTGCCATGAGAGGTCGCTTGGGTGTGCGAGAGCTTTTGTTCTCAAGATAAACAAGCTCGAGACCTAATTCTTTGTACCCTGACCTCGTTGGGGACATGCATTAAGACGACAAGGAGCAGACCGCTCTCACACCACTGATCCAGATTTTATGAGCAGAATGAAATGAATATAGAATATTAAAAGATGGTTAACACAAAATAACAGAGATACAGTGTCACATACCCACTACGGGAGCTAGGAATTTCTTTTTTGCCTTTTTCTTTCTTCTTCGTTGTCGAGGGACAGAGTTCTTGAATTCTTACGAGGTTCTGGCATAGGCTAGGTCTTCCAATCGAGACCTTCACCCAACCAATTCACGGGTTCTTTTGTTGAAAATCCGTCGTGTACAATTCACGCACCAAGTGTAGGATTTACTTCCACGTGTCCATCGGTTGTGACCCCAGGCTAAGTCAAGAGGCGCCTTTCGCATTTTGGGATTTCAGAAACTGGGAGTTCGAAGTGAAAAGGAGTCGAGTCCTTCAACACCCCGAAAAATGAAATCCTATTCACACCAAGCCCGCTCCTAGATTTCACCTACCGGGACTTCGCGTACTGGGATTTCGCGATGTATGAAGACGAGGGTTCATACCCTTCGGTTTCCTGGATGCCGCAACACCAAAGCCCATATATCTACTAGGCTCATTTTCGGATTTCGCAAATCGGTAGTTCGCGATATGCGAAGACAAGGGGTTTTCCCTTGGGTATCCCGGGTGCCGAAATGCCGAAATACTAAACTCTAGCCACGCTATACCATTTCGGGGTTTCTCACATCGAGATTTCGTGATATGCGAGGATGAGGGGCCTCACATCTAGGATATTTAGGATCCGAAACTACGAAGCTCATATATATCCACTAAACTCACTTCGGGGTTTCGCAAGTCGGGATTTCGCGATGTGCGATGACAAGAAGTCTCGCATCTGAGTTTCCTGGGAGCCGAGACTCTGAAACGGCGATATATATATATACACAATGCTAAGTTAATTTCGAGGTTTCGCAAGTCAGGATTTTTCAACTAGCGAATACAAGGAAATGACCCTTAGGATTCCCGGGTGCCGAAACGTCGAAACATCAAACTCTAGCCACGCTATTATCATTTCGGGGTTTCGCAAATTGGGATTTCGGGACTGGCGAGTACAAGTAAACTGACCCTTGGGTTTCCCAGTTGCCGAAACACCGAAACACCAAGACTTATACACGCTAGACCTTTTCAGGGTTTCATACTTCGGGATTTCGCGACTAGCTATTACAAGAGAACTTACCCTTAGGTATCCCGGGTGTCGAAACACCGAANCGACTAACGATTACAAGAGAACTTACCCTTAGGTATCCCAGGTGCCGAAACACCGAAACATCAAGACTCTAATCCACGCTAGACCTTTTCGAGGTTTCATACTTCAGGATTTCATGACTAGCGATTACAAGAGAACTTACCCTTAGGTATCTCGAGTGTCAAAACACCGAAACATCAAGAGTCTAATCCACGCTAAACCTTTATGTGGTTTCATACTTCAGGATTTCGCAACTAGTGATTACAAGAGAGCTTACCCTTAGGTATCCTGGGTGCCAAAACACCGAAACATCAAGACTCTAATCCACGCTAGACCTTTTCGGGGTTTCATACTTCGGGATTTCGCAACTAGCGATTACAAGAGAGCTTACCCTTAGGTATCCCGGGTGCCGAAACACCGAAACATCAAGTCTCTAATCCACTCTAGACCTTTTCGGGGTTTCATACTTCGGGATTTCGTGACTAGTGATTACAAGAGAACTTACCCTTAGGTATCCCGGGTGCCGAAACACCGAAGGACAAGACTCTGAGGGAACCATTCTTGCTGGTGCAAGGTCTCCAGACTTAGGCCATAAAATCCTTCAACGGATCCTTGGGTCATTATCACTAGGCTTGGGGACATGACTGAAAGGCCTTCTTAACTTATCGAGCTATGAGCTCTGTGATAGGGTTGAGGTAAGCTTAGATATTTACTTAAACGGTAGTCCTTTCAAGGAACTCACTCTGGCTCTGGAATACTGAGGGAACCTTCCCAGAAGGAGGTGCCTTTGGGGAAATCCAACCAAGACATCGCGTGAGTCAAGTAAATGGGACAGATCTTTCGAGAACGGATTCGAAATCTGAACTTGTTCAATGTATATGTATACATATATATAAATGAACCGAATATGGCCATACAAGTATAACCATGCTTCCGTCTTTTCCGATCAAACACACCAAGCAAATGCTTCTATACATAAACCATTCATGAGTGTACAACCATGAGTAAGCAATACAGGAACATTCAATTTGAAATACATGACATAAATACTTATCAGAAAACACCAGGTGTAAATGCAACTGCTGAGAGGGGTGCTCGTTTCCACCCAACTGTAGGCTCAACGATTCCAAATGGATTACCACTAGCCACCCTCGAGCTAGACCACGAGGCTTTGAGACTCAGTCTCTTACATCCCACTTGTCGAAAGTCCAAGATGAAGGTTACTCTCCTTCTCCTCTACTCATGACTCACTGTATTTCCCAGTGTTCCTCTGGTTCTCCTTCTGTGATTCCTGTCGCGCGTGTGTGTGTCTCCCTCTCCTCTCCTCTCCACCCCCTTCCACACTTCTTTCCTCCTACGAGGTTGCGTGTGGCATGAAATTCCTTGTCTGATGGTCAGGTCTGAGAGCTTCTACGGATGGGCGGTTCGCCCCATCCCCTCATTTACTCTTGAGGAGCCTCCCCACCTACCATCCAGGCGGTTAATTCATTTCGGGGTCTGAGAGTGAGCTTTGGTTTTCCTGAGCATGTACAAACCAGTACGGTTTTGGTTCGGTGGAAGTTAACGTAGCCACTCTTAGCCCCTTCCACCACCTCTCATCAGCCATTGTGGTCTCTTTTCAGGACATCCCCCCTCTCAACAGTCATGAAACATACATTCATACATCATTTACATTCCTCAAACCTTTTATACTAAGGTCCATTAAATCAAACATTCACAATCTTTGAGTTTGCCATAGTTCTTGGCTAGTATAGTTATTTTTATAGACTGGGGGAAACAAGGTGTTACATACAGTAAAACTGATTTTCTATTCAATAAAGAAATAAGCTGAAACTATAAAATGCAGCGGAAAACAAGCTTGCTAGAATGGTGGCGACTTATCTCTGAGAAGAGATGTGATGGTTGTGCTCATTCGCAAGAAGAGGTTACAATGAGGCTCTGAAGGCATTTTACAATAAACAAGAATTTCAAAAACCCTAGACATCCAAAAACCTAACCCTAAGAGATGAAGCGCCAAAATTCATGTGGGCCCCATTTGGGTAAGTTAGTACATCAACTTCCCTGGGTCGTAACTTTTGCATACAATCTTCGTTTTAGTCGCACGATAGCTCATTGAAAAGGTCTAACCAGGAAGAAAAAATTTCGACTGGCCTAGGTTAATGCCTTTGGCTATCATCTGGGCCCCAAATCTCCAAAAAACGTCGTTTATGGCCTCAAAATGACCCCGGAAGTTTGGAACCCGAAAAACTATTGAAAACCTACCAAGGTGGAAAACTATTTTTCGAGTCAGTGGAATAGGTGGGTGGCCACTGATATCCACCTAGATCAGCACGGTAGCTCGTTGGAAATGTATTGTTGGGGATATTCATTTTTGGGGCCCAATTAAAGCCTTTGGCTATCATTAAGGTGCTCGATCCCAAAAAAACTTCATTTTGGCCCTCAAAATGGCCCTGGAAGTTTAGGAACCGAAAAACTGCTAAAAGTAGTAAGTTGTCGGAAGACTGTTTTGATCCAATTGGAATAGGTGGGTGGCCATCAATATCCACCTGGATCAATTGGAATTTATCTATGTATTTCTCCCCTATAGGTTCTTACCTATGATATCTACTTCAAAATAGTAGGGGATTTGTGCACCCACCATGATAATGTGTTTCTTATTCCAACCAAGAATAAGACTATCTTCCTCTACAACTCTAGTGTAGCCACCTCAATACTTAGATTGAACACATAGCACTAAACACAACAACAATTATGTCGGCTTAACAATGATCACAACAAAACATCATCTTAGTAATTCTTTTTACTCAAGTTTTTTATGCCCATATTAGCCCACTATTATAACTTTGTTTTGATACCACTATCTCATGTATTCAACCCCCTCAGTCATCACATTAAGGAGATGGGATACCTTTTTTTCCATTTCTACCAACTCATCCCCCTATGGAGTTCCTACTTAATTTCCCCTTCAATGTTGACCCCATTATGTGGGTCAAAAACCACACATAACACCCACCTGCCTATGTTGGGTCAATTTTAAATTTCATGCATTGTCCCTTTCTAAATACCAAATCATCGAGCCCATTTGAACTACTCTCATTTCACCAATAAGATAGTTATTTAATTGATGAGAACAGTGACATCAAAACGAGAACTCTAGCCCTAAAAACCCACATTTTTTGGTCAAAATAACCAAAATCAATTCTACTATTTTTTTAGGGTTAAAATTAACACATAAAAAAAAATTAAAAATTAAAAAACAATTTGAGTTTTGTGGGAAATCCTAGGCATCGCTCCAAATTCAATTTGTTCCTTTTCTTTTTAATTAATGTTTTGTTTATTTTAATATTTGTTTTTTATTTTTATTTATAAGTATTTTTATTTTTAATTAATGTTTTGTTTTTTTAATATTTGTTTTTTATTTTTATTTATAAGTTTATTTACTATGATTTATGTTTTATTTTATTTTATTTTTAAATTAAATTAAATTTGTTTTTTAATGTGTCTTTTTAATTGTTTTTTCTTTCAACTTTTTTTAAATTTCATTTTGTTAATTTTTTTAAATACTTTTTTAATTGTTTTTTTTATGGTTTTTTTTATGGTTTTTTTTCACTTAAAAAGTGTTTAAAAAAAATCATGGATTTTTCCTATTTGAAAGTTTTTTTTAATGTTATTTTTCTTTTTTTCTTAGTATTTTTTCTTTTTCTATGATTTTGTTTGAAAAAGTTTGGGTTTTTAAGTCATGAATTAAAAAATATTGCAATTTTAAGTTGAAAAAAAAGAGGGCAATACTACTAACACCTCTTGTTTATTTGAGGGTTTATTTTAAGATGTTGGTTGTAGTGATACTAGTTTTCAAGGTCATGCTTTCAAAAAGATTGTAATTTTAGTCTAAAAAAGATATTTTAAGATTTTGGTAGAAACGACACTAATTGTTAAGTCCATGGTTTCTATGAAGTTGCATTTTTAACCTCGAAAAAATTGGTGTTGTTGTTAGCAACACTTTTTTATTCGGGACATTCAATTTTAAGGTTTTTGTTGGCAATAATATGAGGTTGTTAAGACCATGGTTGTAAAAGGTGGTAATTTTAACCCTAAAAAAAATGCCACTACTGGTAGCACAACTTTTTGAAGTGCTGGTAAAAATAACCACTAAATGCAACCTCTAAAAAATAAGAACTCTACAAATTTATTTTCAAGTTGGTAACTATACTCAATTCAAATATCTCTCCATGACCCATTTCAAAGCATTCCACACAACCCCATTTGAATCATTCTCATAGGGCCAATTCAAATGATAAACCCATTAGGCTACTTTGAAGGAATGTTCATCGAGCCCTTTTAAAATTAGGCTCGTTGGGCCCTTCCAAAAGTTTGGCCCATTAGGGCACTTTCAAAGATCATCTCTCAACCACTTTCAAAAGTTTGATCATTAGGTCCTTTTGAAAGTTTGGCTCATTGGACCACCTTCAAAGACAATGATTAGGCCACTTTCAAATATTGACCATCAAAACAGCTTTGAAGAAGGCCATTGATTGAATTGAAGAAGCACATTGAACTTTGAAAGAAAAAGGTTGCTAGGCCAAATAAAAAAGAACAACCTTAACTTTAAAATATAGGGGTGTCGAGTCAATTTGAAAATACACGCCAACTTCAAAACAAAATTTATTAGGCCTCTTTCAATGTAACACCTTGATACAAAATAAAAGGCCATTGGACCTTTTTCATTGTAATACCCAAAAATGAAAGAAAAGGCCATTAGACTTCTTTTGATGTAATACCTCAAAAACAAAGAAAAAGGTTTTGATGCCTAATCATTAACCCCTTTGAACAAAATTGCCTCAATACCTTAGTAACAAGACCTATAGACATTGAAAATTTTACCCTATTCTTTGTATGATGTTTGGCCTTTGGCCACATCCAATTCAACATATTGTTTGAAATATATACACCAACAACCCCAAATGGCTCTAATACTTCTCAGGGAAATGACCTCAAGTTTGAAATACCCAACATAATTTGAACCCAACTCACCCAAAATCCATTCAAATTAGCAAATACATACAATTAAATGGCGTAGTGAAACTGATCATTCATAAACTTCATTTAACCTTCAATATTCATTCATAAACAAAATGCAAGCTTAGATTACAAAATTATAAACAAAGATTAAGTGCAAATATAGAACACTTATCTTTGTCACCAATATGATTTAAGAAATGGGTTGTGTACAAGTAATTTTCCATCCAACCATAAGCATCCACTATGGATGGCAACCCCAAACTAGGGTATGAGGCCACTAAGGTGAAGGAAAGTGGTTAAAGACTCACGGGTCACTTTCCCAACCTAGTTCTTCTCAAGATCAGTGAAATTGTTCACAACTAAACACTTCATTGAACCATTCAATTGTCAAATAGTAATGACATTCTCATCCGCTACCCATGCAACATAAGCAAGACCACTCGCTTCTCTACTCAACAGTCCCTCAAGAGTATTATCCCCTTCAATTCTCTTAGTGTAAGCAGGAAGAACCCATCTTGATATTTTCCTTTTGAAGTAACTTGGAAAATTTATCTTTAGCTCTAAGAAACCTAATGAGTAGCAATTTACAAAGCAAAGGGAGGTTCCTAAACAAGATAGTCTTTGTTCTCCTCTACAACCATCCATCTCTCTTCTTAGGTCCATGATTTACTTCCCCACAACTTGATTTACTAATCTACATGTTTATATCCTAGTCTAAGCCCGAGAATGCAATTTCAAAACTTTAGTGGTGTGTGGGAATGATAGAATTAATGGTGAGCGTGAAGGAATCAATTTCAATTTAGAATGGAAGAGTGTGCATGGGAATGGAGAAGGCTTGAATTTCCATGAGAATAAGGTCTCTTACACTTCCCCATGGCATATGACACAACCTTCCTAGGCGCATGATGATGTCACCCTAGCAAGTCAACTTGTTGTAGAGCTTACGACCAAGTTTTGTGTACCACATAAACCTCTGCATGAGAGAAGGGTAGACATACCATAGAACTCTTACCTTCCTTACATGCAAGGAGAGCACCACATAGGAACACAACATTATGATAGGCATGAGTCAACCACAAGTCAAAACTCACCCTAGAATATTTATCCTCCCCAATAAAAAAAAAGGTACTTGTCCTTCTCCTATGTTTGGGAAACATGAAACATAAAATATATAAAAAGGTATTTGTCCTTTTCCTTTGTTTGGCAAACAAGAAACATAAAATATAAATGTAAAAGCTAAAATTGACATATATCTATAAAAATCAAATAAATAATTGTGTAAATGAAAGGAGTCATCGTGGTCATTAGTGGTAACTTTTTTCATCATCATTTGACAATTGAAAATTTGAATGAAGATAATATTATTTAAGGCAATGTAAATTTGTTTTTTGTTTTAAATTGTCTTTTTGATGTTTAAATTGTCTTTTTGAATGCATAAATGATTTTAGTGGGTTGAAAAACCTCCACACATTCAGATTTAAAACATGTAAACTATAGTTATAATATTTATCTAAATATTTAATTAATTGTACATCATTTTAATTAAATATTTAGATAAAAATAATTTAATTTTTCACACAATTTACTTTAAAATGTAGAAAAAAAAAACTTGATTTCATACAATATGTTTTTTAAATTATTTCAACATAAATGGTTATTAAAAAATACAATGAAATTAAATTTAACAACCTTTATTCTTAATTTTAAAATAATTAGAAAAAAAAATTATTTCATACTATGTGTTTTTTTAAATTATCTTAACATAAATTATTATTAAAAATACAATGAATTTAAGTTTAACAACATTTATTCTTAATTTTAAAATAATAATTAATAATGATGTAGATAAAATGTCAGCATTATCTTAGGTGGCAACCTTTTTCTTCTTCATCAGTATTTTATTTATCTTCAAACTAAAAATAAATAATCACTCTGTAAATAAAAATAATCGTTATTGTAATCATTTAAATAATCAGTGGAGAAAATATTAATTAACTCAATGTCAAGTTGGTTTTTTAACCCATCTTCATATAAATGAAGATTGAAAAGGAAAGGTACACTGAACTTGTGTTCTCGATGCCTCTTGAACTATCTTTTGAATGAATACAACTTCTAGAAATGCTCAAATACCACCTATTGTTCAGTCATATAAATAGTATTTCCGGAAAGGGACCTGCTTGAATTTGAATTTAGCAACCAAATCTTTGAAATCTGATTTTTAGGAAGGTTTGTAGTTCGTAATGTGATTTTTAGAAAGGGTTGGTAGTTCATTTAAAGATTCATTTTCTTTTAAAGTAATTATTATAGATTTAGGTGATTCAATTGTTGGTGAAATTATAATTTTTTATTATTTGAATTATAATTATAAATGTGCAGATAGATTCATCTGCACAAAAATACTTTTAATCTACTTAAATTATACAATTTCAACAACAACTGATATCTACAATTTAGGTGCAACTGCTTTTATTTTTTAGATAATTATTGTGGATTTGAGTGATTCAATTTTTCATGAAATTATAATTTTTTATTATATGAATTGTAGTTATGAATGTGTAGATAGATCTATCTCCGTAAAAAAAACTTTAATCTATTTAAACTATTCAATTTCAACAACTGATATCTACAATTTTATCAATTATTTTAATTTCTAATCAAATTTTAAACAAAATTGATTAAAAAAAATAAAACCAAATAAACTTATATCTAAAATAAGCTGTTCAGAATCTCCTTGACTAATCTCCCGTGCTCCAAATGTTTCCCATGCTCCAAATGAAATTTACGTGCAACTGCTTTTTGTAAAGATGTGTTGACTATAGTGTAGTCGATGGCCAATTTGGTTCAAGTTGTGTGTTTGACACCCTTCAAATACACCTGAAAACCTGAAAAGACAAAAACAAATCCAATTAGCTTTATGGAGATATGCACCAAACACAAATCCAATTAGAAAAGTGTCTCTTCAATCGTGCTGTTAATGCTATTGAACTTTGGAATCCATGTGAATGTGCTTCATTTGGCAGCACGAGGACTGCCAATGTATTAAAAAAATTCCCGCTGCCTGGAATGTCAGTTTTCTGGCTAATCAGATGTGTCAGGAATAAGGCCCTTTTCCAAACACTGCACAGTGTCTTATGTAAAATTATTCAAATCCCCCATGATTTCCTGCCTTATAAAATTCAAAATAATGTCCATTTCTAAGAGCAGGACTGAGCTCTACTGCAATCAATCAAATAAGATATAAGATATCCCTGGGATGATATCCCATATCCCACTTAAGATGGTAAAGTAATATGTATTCAATTATTGGTAATGTATTTTTTCCATCTTGATAGATACAGGATATTTATAGATGGAAAATGGACAAGCAATAATCAGTTTGTTGTGCAGTATTCAATATTCCATGTTGAGGAAGCTGGTATATATAACTTCAAATTGTTTAAATATATAAGTAGTTGATAACATATCTACAGTTTAGGATAATAAAGTAATATGTACCATGCAGTAAGTCAATTATTGGTAATGTGTTTTTTTCATTCTGTTTGTTGGATGATGAATAATATGATATCCAAAGAATGGAAGAAGATAATACATTACCAATGATTGACTTACGGCATAGTGCATATTTTTCTCCGTCTAAAATATATTTGCTCCAATCTATCTCCTCCAACCCACCTCTTGTGGTCAAGTCATCAACATTTTACAGGCTTGATTGTATTTAATGGGCTATGGAACTGACCTACCTCACTAGTAAATCCCTGCTATTCTTGAAAACTCTGACGAGGACATCATCCACAAATCTGAACTCCAAATCCAGTATTAATTAAAAATGCAGATCAGCTAACACAAAATCTGTATCAATTGTTAAGACTTGATATACAGTGAACTTACACAATCTGATGCATGTCCACTGTAAACATAGATTTCCATTCTGGAAATCTGTTCAGACCTATTGCCTAAGAACCCAGAGTCTACTTCATCATTTTCCACGACCTGAGATGATAAAAGTTCAAACCAGCACAACAAGCCATTATTAAGGAGATTGAGAAAACATAAATTATTCAGTGATTCTATGGAGAAGTTGGGTTAAGATGCATGTGATACAAAACTGAAACACTCTAAAGTATATGCCACCTAAATCAGAAAACTTGCACTTAAAAAGATATTAAACCCCAGAATTGGTCATGTGATGTGCTAAAGATCTTCAATAACCTTCTTGACTAGTTTTTGTCCTAAACCAGGAATATGCAAGGCATGGAGAAGGTAGTTGGAATTCACTGCTTCATAAGGTGGTGCTTGGAGACCATCTACTTTGATGTGTTGAGATAAAAATCGAAGTTGTACTTGGTCGTATCTCGTGGTGAGGATTCGATATTCAGTTACTCTGGCTAGGTGATACATAGGTATCATAGGATTACATACGGAAGTTGGGAAAAAATTACCTCCCCAACAAAATTTTTGTTGGGAACCTTGAAGTAGGGTAAGTTGGAGCTATGTAATTAACAAGGTTTCAACTTGCTCCACTTTAAGGTCTTTGACAGATTTTCTGTCTGCTGAAAGGTGCTTGGCATATGTTAAGGTACTTGACAGATTTCTGTCTGCGGAAATGTGTTTGGCAGATTTTAAAGTCCTTGACAGATTTTAAAGTCCTTGACAGATTTTCTGTATGCAGAAAGGATCTTGGCAGATTTTCTCTGTGGTGGATAATGAAAACCACTGAAGTGATCTCTGCCACAAGTAGACAATCATGAGGATTGGCAACAAACTATACGTACCAACTAAAAGCCAATTTGCTAAGAAGTTATGTCCCATCATCGTTGTAACCTGGTGTCATTATAAATTCGCACAGAAAAACTAGGTAAAAGAGTGGAGAAATGAAAAATTGATAATCACTGATCAATTATATGAGCGGAAGTTAATATGAAAAGAGTTTCAAGCGGTGGTAGTGTGAGCACAAATGTCGCAGATGACACTAGAAATTGTTATTAAGAAGTACATGTATCACATGAATACATTTAACAGTTAAACACATTTCTAATCCAATACATTTAACAGTGAAACACACTTCTCATCCACCAAATCATTTGAAACGTACAATTAACAGTGAAACACAGTTTTCATCCACTAAAACATATTTGAAACTTTCATTGATTTCTTTTATTTGGTTTTAGTTTAAATGTTTTATGTTTTGTTTTTTTTAGATTTTTTTTTGGGATATTTACTCGAAATCATTGTTGTATTTAGAGGTTTGAGTGGTTAATTTTGTATAATTTTAATGTTTTAGTGCTTTTTCAACCAACTAGATTTATTTTTGCATTTAGAAATGCTATTTAAACAAATCTAAAATCTAAATGTTGCACTTTGACTGAGGTACTTAATGGCTAAACATAGGATATCTAAACATAGGGGTTCCCAGGCCCAAATTCCCGCGTCTTTTGTTTGAGATTCTCCTCAATTTTGACATCATATCGGTAGGCCACGCCCAAGGACGAGATGTCCATAAATTCCATTTCAGTCTGGATGTATCTATGTAGAGCATTGCGATACTTGAATACCAGATGTCGCTCTGAATCTTTGATACCCAGCTTGGTGCACAAGGTATGGAAGATATTTGTGAACTCTGGCACTGCTTGGTCTCTTTCTTGCCGCAGTGTGGTCCATTTGGTATGCAGGTCGTCATAACTTCTGACATGGTAGTGTTGTTCCTTAATAGCATCCCTGAAGGATTCCCAGGTGGTCGTGACTATAAATAATGAGGGTTCCTTTGTTTCCTTTTTCTCATCTAAAGTTTCCCACCAATCTTTGACATGGGTAACGACTTTGAGGAGCGCAAAAGTACTATTTTCTCTATTTGAAAAGTTATGGGCATAAAAACACCCTTCTAGTAGATTCAACCACTTGTCTACAACATCTGCGTCTATCTAACCTTCAAATATAGAAATATCTAAGTTGATTTGTACCTTGAAGGGGGTGACACCTCTGCTTGAGGATGATGCATCACCTATTGGTAGCCTCCAAAGGATTTGCATGAAACTATCCATCATCTCGTTCCTTTGTTGTGTGAGGGCTTCCTCAAGCAACATTTTGAAAGGATCTCCTATCCCGTCATCTTTCTTTTATTTTTCCATGAGAGGTCACTTGGGTGTGCGAGAGCTTTTGTTCGCAAGAGAAACAAGCTCGAGACCTAATTCTTTGTACCCTGACCTCGTTGGGGACATGCATTAAGACGACAAGGAGCAGACCACTCTGACGCCACTGATCCATATTTTATGAGTAGAACGAAATGAATATAGATTATTAAAAGATGATTAACACAAAATAACAGAGATACAGTGTCACATACCCACTATGAGAGCTAAGATTTTTTTTTTTGTCTTTTTCTTTCTTCTTCGTTGTCGAGGGACAGAGTTCCTGAATTCTTACGATGTTCTGGCGTAGGCTAGGTCTTCCAATCGAGACCTTCACCCAACCAATTCACAGGTTCTTTTGTTAAAAATCCGTCGTGTACAATTCACGCACCAAGTGTAGGATTTACTTCCACGTGTCCATCGGTTGTGACCCCGGGCTAAGTCAAGAGGCACCTTTCGCATTTCGGAACTTCGGAAATCGGGATTTCGAAGTGCAAAGGAGTCGAGTCCTTCGACACCCCGAAACCCGAAATCCTATTCACACCAAGCCCACTCCGGGATTTCACCTACCGGGACTTCGCGTACTGGGATTTCGCGATGTATGAAGACGAGGGTTCATACCCTTCGGTTTCCCAGATGCCGCAACACCGAAGCCCATATATCTTCTAGGCTCATTTCGGGATTTTGCAAATTGGCAGTTCGCGATATGCGAAGACAAGGGGCTTGCCCTTGGGTATCCCGGGTGCCGAAACGCCGAAATACCAAACTCTAGCCACGCTATACCATTTCGGGGTTTCTCACTTCGAGATTTTGTGATATGCAAGGACGAGGGGCCTCACATCTAGGATATTCGGGAGATGAAACTTCGAAGCTCATATATATCCACTAAACTCACTTCGGGGTTTCGCAAATCGGGATTTCGCGATGTGCGATGACAAGAAGTCTCGCATCTGATTTTCCTGGGAGCCAAAACTCTGAAACGATGATATATATATATATATATATATATATATATATATATATATATATATATACACACACACACACAACGCTAAGTTAATTTCAAGGTTTCGCAAGTCAGGATTTCGCAACTGGAGAATACAAGAAAATGACCCTTAGGATTCCTGGGTGTCGAAACGCCGAAACATCAAACTCTAGCCATGCTATTATCATTTCGGGGTTTCACAAATCGGGATTTCGGGACTGGAGAGTACAAGGAAACTGACCCTTGGGTTTCTCGGTTGCCGAAACACTGAAACACCAAGACTTATCCATGCTAGACCTTTTCGGGGTTTCATACTTCGGGATTTCGCTACTAGCGATTACAAGAGAACTTACCCTTAGGTATCCTGTGTGCCGAAACACCGAAACATCAAGATTCTAATCCACGCTAGACCTTTTTGGGGTTTCATACTTCGGGATTTCACGACTAGCGATTACAAGAGAACTCACCCTTAGGTATCTCAGGTGTCGAAACACCGAAACATCAAGACTCTAATCCACGCTAGACCTTTTCGGGGTTTCATACTTCAGAATTTCGCGACTAGCGGTTACAAGAGAACTTACCCTTAGGTATCCCGGGTGCCGAAACACCGAAACATCAAGACTCTAATCCACGCTAGACCTTTTTGGGGTTTCATACTTCGGGATTTCGCGACTAGCGATTACAAGAGAGCTTACCCTTAGGTATCCTGGGTGCCGAAACACCGAAACATCAAGACTCTAATCCACGCTAGACCTTTTTCGGGGTTTCATACTTCGGGATTTCGCGACTAGCGATTACAAGAGAGCTTACCCTTAGGTATCCTGGGTGCCAAAACACCGAAACATCAAGACTCTAATCCACGCTAGACCTTTTCGGGGTTTCATACTTCAGGATTTCGCGACTAGCGATTACAAGAGAGCTTACCCTTAGGTATCATGGGTGTCGAAACACCGAAACATCAAGACTCTAATCCACTCTAGACCTTTTTGAGGTTTCATACTTCTGGATTTCACGACTAGCGATTACAAGAGAACTTACCCTTAGGTATCCCGGGTGCCGAAACACCGAAGGACAAGACTCTGAGGGAACCATTCTTGCTGGTGCAAGGTCTCCAGACTTAGTCCATAAAATCCTTCAATGGATCCTTGGGTAATTATCACCAGGCTTGGGGACATGACTGAAAGGCCTTCTTAACTTATCGAGCTATGAGCTCTGTGATAGGGGTGAGGTAAGATTAGATATCTACTTAAACAATAGTCCTTTCAAGGAACTCACTCCAGCTCTGGAATACTGAGGGAACCTTCCCAGAAGGAGGTGCCTTCGGGGAAATCCAACCAAGACATTGTGTGAGTCAAGTAAATGGGACAGATCTCCCGAGAACGGACTCGAAATCTAAACTTGTTCAATGTATATGTATACGTATATATAAATGAACCGAATATGGCCATACAAGTATAAGCATGCATCCGTCTTTTCCGATCAAACACACCAGGCAAATGCTTCTATATAGAAACCATTCATGAGTGTACAACCATGAGCATGCATTCCAGGAACATTCAATTTGAAATACAAGACATAAATACTTATCAGAAAACACCAGGTGTAATGCAACTGCTGAGAGGGGTGCTCGTTTCCACCCAACCGTAGGCTCAACGATTCCAAATGGATTTACCACTAGCCACCCCCGAGCTAGACCACGAGGCTTTGAGACTCAGTCTCTTACATCCCACTCGTCGAAAGACTAGGACGAAGGTTACTCTCCTTCTCCTCTGCTCATGACTCACTGTATTTCCCGGAGTTCCTCTGGTTCTCCTTCCGTGATTCCTGTCGCGCGTGTGTGTGTCTCCCTCTCCTCTCCTCTCCACCCCCTTCCACACTTCTTTCCTCCTACGAGGTTGCATGTGGCACGAAATTCCCTGTTTGATGGTCAGGTCTGAGAGATTTTATAGATGGGCGGTTCGCCCCATCCCCTCATTTACTCTTGAGGAGCCTCCCCACCTACCATCCAGGCGGTTAATTCATTTCGGGGTCTGAGAGTGAGCTTTGGTTTTCCCGAGCACGTACAAACCAGTACGGTTTTGGTTCAGTGGAAGTTAACGCAGCCACTCCCGGCCCCTTCCACCACCTCTCATCAGCCATCGTGGTCTCTTTTCAGGACATCCCCCCTCTCAACAGTCATGCAACATACATTCATACATCATTTACATTCCTCAGACCTTTTATACTAAGGTCCGTTAAATCAAACATTCACAATCCTTGAGTTTGCCATAGTTCTTGGCTAGTATAGTTATTTTTACAGACTGGGGGAAACAGGGTGTTACATATAGTAAAACTAAATTTATATTCAATAAGTTAATAAGATGAAACTGTAAAATGCAGCGGAAAACAAGTTTGCTGGAATGGTGGCGACTTATCTCTGAGAAGAGATGTGATGGTTGCGCTCATTCGCAAGAAGAGGTTACAATGAGGATCTGAAGGCATTTTACAATAAACAAGAATTTCAAAACCCCTAGACATCCAAAAACCTAACCCTAGGAGATGAAGCACCAAAAGTCATGTGGGCCCCGTTTGGTTAAGTTAGTACATCAACTTCCCGGGGTCGTAACTTTTGCGTACAATCTTTGTTTTAGGCGCACGATAGCTCATTGAAAAGGTCTAACCAAGAAGAAATTTTTTTGACAAGCCTAGGTTAAAGCCTTTGGCTGTCACCTGGACCCCAAATCCCCAAAAAACGTCGTTTATGGACTCAAAACGGCCTCAGAAGTTTGGAACTCGAAAAACTGTCGAAAACCTACCAAGGTGGAAAACTATTTTTCGAGTCAGTGGAATAGGTGGGTGGCCACTGATATCCACCTGGATCAGCACGGTAGCTCGTTGGAAATGTATTGTTGGGGATATTCATTTTGGGGGCCCAATTAAAGTCTTTGGCTATCATTAAGGTGCTCGATCCCGAAAAAACTTCATTTTGGCCCTCAAAATGGCCCTGGAAGTTTAGGAACCGAAAAACTGCTAAAAGTAGTAAGTTGTCAGAAGACTGTTTTGATCCAATTAGAATAGGTGGGTGGCCATCAATATCCACCTGGATCAATTGGAATTTATCTATGTATTTCTCCCCTATAGGTTCTTACCTATGATATCTACTTCAAAATAGTAGGGGATTTGTGCACCCACCATGATAATGTGTTTCTTATTCCAACCAAGAATAAGACTATCTTCCTCTACAACTCTAGTGTAGCCACCTCAATACTTAGATTGAACACATAGCACTAAACACAACAACAATTATGTCGGCTTAACAATGATCACAACAAAACATCATCTTAGTAATTCTTTTTACTCAAGTTTTTTATGCCCATATTAGCCCACTATTATAACTTTGTTTTGATACCACTATCTCATGTATTCAACCCCCTCAGTCATCACATTAAGGAGATGGGATACCTTTTTTTCCATTTCTACCAACTCATCCCCCTATGGAGTTCCTACTTAATTTCCCCTTCAATGTTGACCCCATTATGTGGGTCAAAAACCACACATAACACCCACCTGCCTATGTTGGGTCAATTTTAAATTTCATGCATTGTCCCTTTCTAAATACCAAATCATCGAGCCCATTTGAACTACTCTCATTTCACCAATAAGATAGTTATTTAATTGATGAGAACAGTGACATCAAAACGAGAACTCTAGCCCTAAAAACCCACATTTTTTGGTCAAAATAACCAAAATCAATTCTACTATTTTTTTAGGGTTAAAATTAACACATAAAAAAAAATTAAAAATTAAAAAACAATTTGAGTTTTGTGGGAAATCCTAGGCATCGCTCCAAATTCAATTTGTTCCTTTTCTTTTTAATTAATGTTTTGTTTATTTTAATATTTGTTTTTTATTTTTATTTATAAGTATTTTTATTTTTAATTAATGTTTTGTTTTTTTAATATTTGTTTTTTATTTTTATTTATAAGTTTATTTACTATGATTTATGTTTTATTTTATTTTATTTTTAAATTAAATTAAATTTGTTTTTTAATGTGTCTTTTTAATTGTTTTTTCTTTCAACTTTTTTTAAATTTCATTTTGTTAATTTTTTTAAATACTTTTTTAATTGTTTTTTTTATGGTTTTTTTTATGGTTTTTTTTCACTTAAAAAGTGTTTAAAAAAAATCATGGATTTTTCCTATTTGAAAGTTTTTTTTAATGTTATTTTTCTTTTTTTCTTAGTATTTTTTCTTTTTCTATGATTTTGTTTGAAAAAGTTTGGGTTTTTAAGTCATGAATTAAAAAATATTGCAATTTTAAGTTGAAAAAAAAGAGGGCAATACTACTAACACCTCTTGTTTATTTGAGGGTTTATTTTAAGATGTTGGTTGTAGTGATACTAGTTTTCAAGGTCATGCTTTCAAAAAGATTGTAATTTTAGTCTAAAAAAGATATTTTAAGATTTTGGTAGAAACGACACTAATTGTTAAGTCCATGGTTTCTATGAAGTTGCATTTTTAACCTCGAAAAAATTGGTGTTGTTGTTAGCAACACTTTTTTATTCGGGACATTCAATTTTAAGGTTTTTGTTGGCAATAATATGAGGTTGTTAAGACCATGGTTGTAAAAGGTGGTAATTTTAACCCTAAAAAAAATGCCACTACTGGTAGCACAACTTTTTGAAGTGCTGGTAAAAATAACCACTAAATGCAACCTCTAAAAAATAAGAACTCTACAAATTTATTTTCAAGTTGGTAACTATACTCAATTCAAATATCTCTCCATGACCCATTTCAAAGCATTCCACACAACCCCATTTGAATCATTCTCATAGGGCCAATTCAAATGATAAACCCATTAGGCTACTTTGAAGGAATGTTCATCGAGCCCTTTTAAAATTAGGCTCGTTGGGCCCTTCCAAAAGTTTGGCCCATTAGGGCACTTTCAAAGATCATCTCTCAACCACTTTCAAAAGTTTGATCATTAGGTCCTTTTGAAAGTTTGGCTCATTGGACCACCTTCAAAGACAATGATTAGGCCACTTTCAAATATTGACCATCAAAACAGCTTTGAAGAAGGCCATTGATTGAATTGAAGAAGCACATTGAACTTTGAAAGAAAAAGGTTGCTAGGCCAAATAAAAAAGAACAACCTTAACTTTAAAATATAGGGGTGTCGAGTCAATTTGAAAATACACGCCAACTTCAAAACAAAATTTATTAGGCCTCTTTCAATGTAACACCTTGATACAAAATAAAAGGCCATTGGACCTTTTTCATTGTAATACCCAAAAATGAAAGAAAAGGCCATTAGACTTCTTTTGATGTAATACCTCAAAAACAAAGAAAAAGGTTTTGATGCCTAATCATTAACCCCTTTGAACAAAATTGCCTCAATACCTTAGTAACAAGACCTATAGACATTGAAAATTTTACCCTATTCTTTGTATGATGTTTGGCCTTTGGCCACATCCAATTCAACATATTGTTTGAAATATATACACCAACAACCCCAAATGGCTCTAATACTTCTCAGGGAAATGACCTCAAGTTTGAAATACCCAACATAATTTGAACCCAACTCACCCAAAATCCATTCAAATTAGCAAATACATACAATTAAATGGCGTAGTGAAACTGATCATTCATAAACTTCATTTAACCTTCAATATTCATTCATAAACAAAATGCAAGCTTAGATTACAAAATTATAAACAAAGATTAAGTGCAAATATAGAACACTTATCTTTGTCACCAATATGATTTAAGAAATGGGTTGTGTACAAGTAATTTTCCATCCAACCATAAGCATCCACTATGGATGGCAACCCCAAACTAGGGTATGAGGCCACTAAGGTGAAGGAAAGTGGTTAAAGACTCACGGGTCACTTTCCCAACCTAGTTCTTCTCAAGATCAGTGAAATTGTTCACAACTAAACACTTCATTGAACCATTCAATTGTCAAATAGTAATGACATTCTCATCCGCTACCCATGCAACATAAGCAAGACCACTCGCTTCTCTACTCAACAGTCCCTCAAGAGTATTATCCCCTTCAATTCTCTTAGTGTAAGCAGGAAGAACCCATCTTGATATTTTCCTTTTGAAGTAACTTGGAAAATTTATCTTTAGCTCTAAGAAACCTAATGAGTAGCAATTTACAAAGCAAAGGGAGGTTCCTAAACAAGATAGTCTTTGTTCTCCTCTACAACCATCCATCTCTCTTCTTAGGTCCATGATTTACTTCCCCACAACTTGATTTACTAATCTACATGTTTATATCCTAGTCTAAGCCCGAGAATGCAATTTCAAAACTTTAGTGGTGTGTGGGAATGATAGAATTAATGGTGAGCGTGAAGGAATCAATTTCAATTTAGAATGGAAGAGTGTGCATGGGAATGGAGAAGGCTTGAATTTCCATGAGAATAAGGTCTCTTACACTTCCCCATGGCATATGACACAACCTTCCTAGGCGCATGATGATGTCACCCTAGCAAGTCAACTTGTTGTAGAGCTTACGACCAAGTTTTGTGTACCACATAAACCTCTGCATGAGAGAAGGGTAGACATACCATAGAACTCTTACCTTCCTTACATGCAAGGAGAGCACCACATAGGAACACAACATTATGATAGGCATGAGTCAACCACAAGTCAAAACTCACCCTAGAATATTTATCCTCCCCAATAAAAAAAAAGGTACTTGTCCTTCTCCTATGTTTGGGAAACATGAAACATAAAATATATAAAAAGGTATTTGTCCTTTTCCTTTGTTTGGCAAACAAGAAACATAAAATATAAATGTAAAAGCTAAAATTGACATATATCTATAAAAATCAAATAAATAATTGTGTAAATGAAAGGAGTCATCGTGGTCATTAGTGGTAACTTTTTTCATCATCATTTGACAATTGAAAATTTGAATGAAGATAATATTATTTAAGGCAATGTAAATTTGTTTTTTGTTTTAAATTGTCTTTTTGATGTTTAAATTGTCTTTTTGAATGCATAAATGATTTTAGTGGGTTGAAAAACCTCCACACATTCAGATTTAAAACATGTAAACTATAGTTATAATATTTATCTAAATATTTAATTAATTGTACATCATTTTAATTAAATATTTAGATAAAAATAATTTAATTTTTCACACAATTTACTTTAAAATGTAGAAAAAAAAAACTTGATTTCATACAATATGTTTTTTAAATTATTTCAACATAAATGGTTATTAAAAAATACAATGAAATTAAATTTAACAACCTTTATTCTTAATTTTAAAATAATTAGAAAAAAAAATTATTTCATACTATGTGTTTTTTTAAATTATCTTAACATAAATTATTATTAAAAATACAATGAATTTAAGTTTAACAACATTTATTCTTAATTTTAAAATAATAATTAATAATGATGTAGATAAAATGTCAGCATTATCTTAGGTGGCAACCTTTTTCTTCTTCATCAGTATTTTATTTATCTTCAAACTAAAAATAAATAATCACTCTGTAAATAAAAATAATCGTTATTGTAATCATTTAAATAATCAGTGGAGAAAATATTAATTAACTCAATGTCAAGTTGGTTTTTTAACCCATCTTCATATAAATGAAGATTGAAAAGGAAAGGTACACTGAACTTGTGTTCTCGATGCCTCTTGAACTATCTTTTGAATGAATACAACTTCTAGAAATGCTCAAATACCACCTATTGTTCAGTCATATAAATAGTATTTCCGGAAAGGGACCTGCTTGAATTTGAATTTAGCAACCAAATCTTTGAAATCTGATTTTTAGGAAGGTTTGTAGTTCGTAATGTGATTTTTAGAAAGGGTTGGTAGTTCATTTAAAGATTCATTTTCTTTTAAAGTAATTATTATAGATTTAGGTGATTCAATTGTTGGTGAAATTATAATTTTTTATTATTTGAATTATAATTATAAATGTGCAGATAGATTCATCTGCACAAAAATACTTTTAATCTACTTAAATTATACAATTTCAACAACAACTGATATCTACAATTTAGGTGCAACTGCTTTTATTTTTTAGATAATTATTGTGGATTTGAGTGATTCAATTTTTCATGAAATTATAATTTTTTATTATATGAATTGTAGTTATGAATGTGTAGATAGATCTATCTCCGTAAAAAAAACTTTAATCTATTTAAACTATTCAATTTCAACAACTGATATCTACAATTTTATCAATTATTTTAATTTCTAATCAAATTTTAAACAAAATTGATTAAAAAAAATAAAACCAAATAAACTTATATCTAAAATAAGCTGTTCAGAATCTCCTTGACTAATCTCCCGTGCTCCAAATGTTTCCCATGCTCCAAATGAAATTTACGTGCAACTGCTTTTTGTAAAGATGTGTTGACTATAGTGTAGTCGATGGCCAATTTGGTTCAAGTTGTGTGTTTGACACCCTTCAAATACACCTGAAAACCTGAAAAGACAAAAACAAATCCAATTAGCTTTATGGAGATATGCACCAAACACAAATCCAATTAGAAAAGTGTCTCTTCAATCGTGCTGTTAATGCTATTGAACTTTGGAATCCATGTGAATGTGCTTCATTTGGCAGCACGAGGACTGCCAATGTATTAAAAAAATTCCCGCTGCCTGGAATGTCAGTTTTCTGGCTAATCAGATGTGTCAGGAATAAGGCCCTTTTCCAAACACTGCACAGTGTCTTATGTAAAATTATTCAAATCCCCCATGATTTCCTGCCTTATAAAATTCAAAATAATGTCCATTTCTAAGAGCAGGACTGAGCTCTACTGCAATCAATCAAATAAGATATAAGATATCCCTGGGATGATATCCCATATCCCACTTAAGATGGTAAAGTAATATGTATTCAATTATTGGTAATGTATTTTTTCCATCTTGATAGATACAGGATATTTATAGATGGAAAATGGACAAGCAATAATCAGTTTGTTGTGCAGTATTCAATATTCCATGTTGAGGAAGCTGGTATATATAACTTCAAATTGTTTAAATATATAAGTAGTTGATAACATATCTACAGTTTAGGATAATAAAGTAATATGTACCATGCAGTAAGTCAATTATTGGTAATGTGTTTTTTTCATTCTGTTTGTTGGATGATGAATAATATGATATCCAAAGAATGGAAGAAGATAATACATTACCAATGATTGACTTACGGCATAGTGCATATTTTTCTCCGTCTAAAATATATTTGCTCCAATCTATCTCCTCCAACCCACCTCTTGTGGTCAAGTCATCAACATTTTACAGGCTTGATTGTATTTAATGGGCTATGGAACTGACCTACCTCACTAGTAAATCCCTGCTATTCTTGAAAACTCTGACGAGGACATCATCCACAAATCTGAACTCCAAATCCAGTATTAATTAAAAATGCAGATCAGCTAACACAAAATCTGTATCAATTGTTAAGACTTGATATACAGTGAACTTACACAATCTGATGCATGTCCACTGTAAACATAGATTTCCATTCTGGAAATCTGTTCAGACCTATTGCCTAAGAACCCAGAGTCTACTTCATCATTTTCCACGACCTGAGATGATAAAAGTTCAAACCAGCACAACAAGCCATTATTAAGGAGATTGAGAAAACATAAATTATTCAGAGATTCTATGGAGAACTTGGGTTAAGATGCATGTGATACAAAACTGAAACACTCTAAAGTATATGCCACCTAAATCAGAAAACTTGCACTTAAAAAGATATTAAACCCCAGAATTGGTCATGTGATGTGCTAAAGATCTTCAATAAACTTCTTGACTAGTTTTTGTCCTAAACCAGGAATATGCAAGGCATGGAGAAGGTAGTTGGAATTCACTGCTTCATAAGGTGGTGCTTGGAGACCATCTACTTTGATGTGTTGAGATAAAAATCCAAATTGTACTTGGTCGTATCTCGTGGTGAGGATTCGATACTCAGTTACTCTGGCTGGGTGATACATAGGTATCATAGGATTACATACGGAAGTTGGGAAAAAATTACCTCCCCAACAAAAATTTTGTTGGGAACCTTGAAGTAGGGTAAGTTGGAGCTATGTAATTAACAAGGTTTCAACTTGCTCCACTTTAAGGTCTTTGACAGATTTTCTGTCTGCTGAAAGGTGCTGGGCAGATGTTAAGGTACTTGACAGATTTCTGTCTGCGGAAATGTGTTTGGCAGATTTTAAAGTCCTTGACAGATTTTCTGTATGCAGAAAGGATCTTGGCAGATTTTCTCTGTGGTGGATAATGAAAACCACTGAAGTGATCTCTGTCACAAGTAGACAATCATGAGGATTGGCAACAAACTATACGTACCAACTGGAACTAGAAGCCAATTTGCTAAGAACTTATGTCCCATCATCGTTGTAACCTGGTGTCATTATAAATTCGCACAGAAAAACTAGGTAAAAGAGTGGAGAAATGGGAAATTGTTAATCACTGATCAATTACATGAGTGGAAGTTAATATGAAAAGAGTTTCAAGCGGTGGTAGTGTGAGCACAAATGTCGCAGATGACACTAGAAATTGTATTTTGTTTTAAATCCAAATGGTGCTGGGTGTGAGAGAAAAAAAATGGGAAATGATATTATTAAGAAGTACATGTATCACATGAATACATTTAACAGTGAAACACACTTCTAATCCAATACATTTAACAGTGAAACACACTTCTCATCCACTAAAACATTTGAAACGTACATTTAATAGTGAAACACAGTTTTCATCCACTAAAACATTTGAAGCTTTCATTGATTTTTTTTATTTGGTTTTAGTTTAAATGTTTTATGTTTTGTTTTTTTTGAGATTTTTTTCTGGGATATTTACTCGAAATCATTGTTGTATCTGCAGGTTTGAGTGGTTAATTTTGTATAATTTTAATGTTTTAGTACTTTTTTAACCCACTGGATTTATTTTTGCATTTAGAAATGCTATTTAAACAAAAGACAATTGTGATTTCTTATAGATTTATATCACTCGATTCTGGAGAAAAAAACCAAAACCTAAAACAATTAGACTACCCCATTTATTTAGATAATCATGTTTGATTATTTATAAAAAAAAAAAAATGTGAAAAAACTAAAAAAATAATGACTAAAAAATGAAAAGATTAAAATGGACTATAAGGTTTCTTAGCTATGAAAGACTTTAAAAATGAGACAAATTGAAAAAGAGAATTATAATAGTATAAAAAATATTTTAAAATAACATAAAGTGGAAATTTTTTTATTATAGTATAAAAAATATTTGACTTATATGGTTATTCATTATTATAATATAATGATTTTAGCATTGGAAGTTTATATTATAGATGTATATTTCCTGCAATCTCTAAACACTATGTTTAAAATGTGCACCTAGTTGATTTAAGCATAAATGTTGAAATTGACCACATGTTCTTGTGCATCATAATTGTATTACATTGTGTCAAAATGTTGTATAGTGTTGTATTATTTTTTAATGAAATTGAGATATAAAGTCAATTTAGTGGATTTGAAAAATAGGTGATATAAAAAATGAATTTTGCAGTTTATCATTTTTATATTTATAAAATTGGTGTATGAAGATCATTTTTTTTGGGACAAGAGATCCTTTTCCAGTAGTGATTAGACTGTTAAAGTTAGTAAGATGTACAATTTGAGTGGGCTTATTGGTTAAGAAAATGTGTTTTTTTTTGTTCAAATTCATTGTTACTTTCTTTTTATTTGGTTTAATGGTGTGATAGAGAGTTGTGAGAGGTAAAAAAATTCTCCAAGTATCAGTTTTTTTTTTTTTTTTCACTTCTTTATTTTGATATAAGATTTGGGATTGTCTTAATGGTCTGTATTTGGGATTGGGAATATTAGAGGAATCTTGCTAAGAGTTTAAAAAATAAAATTCAAAATTATAAAACCAAAAAAAATTATGGATTTAAGGTTTATATATATATATTTCTCTTCTTGTTCTTTATTTATTTATTTAATTTTTCTATCTGATTCCTCTTTTTCTGCCTCTTCTTACTCTCATTTTCTCTCCTCCACCTATGTTTCTTCTCCTTCTTCATATCCTCATTTTTCTCTTTTTATTCTTTTCATCTTCCTCTTCCAAATTTTCACTCATATTTAATCTTTACCTAAGGGACCTACTCAAATTTAACTACCTCAATTTTCTCTTTACCTAAGGGACCTGCTCGAATTTAGCGACCTCAAAATCACCCAATTTGATTTACACTGAGAATGGCTAGATGAAACGTCTTTGATTGGTCGATTCAAACTCAATCTTCCATGGATCATGAAAATTTAAGTGCAACTGCTTTCTGTAATGCCGTGTTAAATATTGTATAGGGAGTGGATTGTAAATTTAGGAGTGGAATAATTAGAGAGCAATCTTCTCTTTTATCTTTCCTGCAGGTTTTTGGGTGACCTGCTTTTACATTTTCGGTTAAACTATAAATTTAATCTATATTTTTAAGTTAAGGATATAGGTTGATTTAAAATAGGAAAAAACCCTAGGAAAGATTCTGAAATGCCTGAAAACAGGTCTGTTTATTCACGAGTTAGCCTTATAGAGACTATAGTGTATCGAAGAACGCACCCACAGTCTGTCCAAAACGATACTCTTTTCAATCGTGTCGTCGGGTTATTCAACACTGGACTGCATGTCAATGTGCGTCATTGGGTAACACCTGTGTGGAGCCGCCCATGTATTAAATTTTCATTGCCTGCAATGGCATCTATTTGGCCTATCAGATGTGTCAGGGATAAGGCCATTTTAAATTTACAACACACTGCTTTTCGAAAAATTATTCAAATCCCTATGGCTTCCTGTCCTATAAAATCCAAAATAAGTCCATATCAAATATAAGAAGCAGGACTGGGATCCAGGTTTCAGGCTTGGAATTTCAAAATAAAACAGCTGGTCAAATTGGATGGTTTTGACAATTCCACCATCCAATTTTATTGAAGGATGTTCACAGTTTTGAAGAATTCTTAACCATATTTAATAATCAAATTGCCCTCTGTCAAATTCCATCCTCTCTCTGGCTGATATCCCACCCACAGCCTAGGATATCCTTGTTGTTCCAGTCTGTTCTCCAGCCTACCGATTGTGGTCCAGTTATCAGCATGCCACAGGTTTGAGTATATTTTCATGGGCTGTTCTCCAGCCTTTTGTTTTTGAAAATTCAAGTTGTACTTGGTTGCATCTCGTGGTGAGGATGTTGAAATGGTGATAACAAATCTTCACAGGATGTGGATCTAGATCTTATTATTCAATTTTTGGTTGAGATAAGACAACTTAAGTTAGAATGTATAATTAATGAATTAGTTTTATTGTAACTGTGGGAGAAATTGTTTAAATATGTGTGTCTGAGAGACAAATATTGAGTCACGGGCTTCAAGCCCTCTCTACGCTGCTGATTGTAATCTTCATGATATAAATAATAAGATAGTATATGTCTATGCTTGGTGGACGTAACCCTTTGGGTGAACCACATGAAATCTCTGTGTCTATTTCTTATATGTGTGATTATTAATTATCATTGAAAATTGTGTTTTCAGCATTGACAATTCTAACAAATGATATCAAAACTGATTGAAATAGAAAAATGCTTAAATATTCAAATTTCCGCAACTCTCTCCTCTAAAATATTGCGGCGGCCACTGGTGTACCCTTCGCGCATGAATAACCTTTCCAGATTTCCGCAGTCAAGCATCTCGGGAGTTGCGACGGCTCCAGTGGTATTTCGCGGCGATTTCCGCAGTCAAGCCTCACGAGAGGTGTGGCGGCTCTTACCAAATCCGCAGTCAAGCAGCACGGAGGTGCGGCGGCTCCTTCAAAATATTCGCGTATATATTTGGAGTTTGAAGTTTGAAACATTTAAGATATGAAGAAATTGCATATTTTAAAAGGACTTAAGGTATGAAGTCACGCGGCATGAAGGAATTCGAATATGTTTAAAATTGAAATCTTGAAAATGTGAAGAAGTAACTCACGTGGAGGAGGTTATTTTAAAAGTTTTACTATATTTTGGAAATATAGTATGGAATATTGCATGAAGGAATATATGTATGGAAAGGGCAAATGAGTATAGTATGAATATACTATGGAATATATATTTTGGAAAGTGGAGGAGTTTTTTTTTAAAATATGACTTTTATTTTTTATTTTTAAATAAAATGAAGGTTTTTTTTTTTGGTTTTAATTTTACATTGTAAAGATTAAACCATTATTTTTCCACGTAGTTTTTTCAAAGGGTCTAGCAAAGATGTAGAGTACCAAGTTTCAGGTGGAGGTGTTGCACTGGTTATTTCACCTCTAGTGAACAATGCTAAGCAAGGTGATAATTGAGCGTAGATGAGTCGATCTGTTGAAGGACAACATAGTGGAGATCTTTGTGTAGAAATTCCAGATTTGTTTTTGGTGGGAGATCTATGCGCTGCCTAGTGAAGGTGCTCAACAAATGACAAATCTGTTTGTGACATCTCTGCGGTCAAACAACGAGACATAAGTGTTTGTAAATGGCAGCAATTGCACTAAAGGTAATGGTAAAGTTACCATGTGAACATTTCTCTTTTGGAGTTGTATTATTTGGTTATATGTAATTGGGCATATTGTTGTAAGACCTCGTTAGGCATGCATACCCCTGGTTCTTTCTGTTAAGTCACCTATGAAAGTATAGATTTAGGTAGACTAAAGAAGGGTGGAGGGGACCATGAGTCATGAATTAAAACCTTGTACATAACTCTACAGTTGTGAGTTTCGAGTCCATGATTATTGGTTTCCCGTGGTATGGTGTCCATAGAATTGCATGTTATGGGGCTCGGTGAAACTCCATTGTAAAGTGGCTTGGAGGTGAGCAGTGAAAAGCTCATTTGACAGTCTTGGCCAGATTTGGTCAAGGTTTCGAATACTTTGTTCGAGGTGGAGCACTGAAGGTGCCCTAGTCAAAAAGTTGGGTCAATAGAAAGACTGATGTGTTTATGTATTGACAGGTTAAATCAAGGGTTTGAGAACACATGATGGGGGTAGGTTCATATTCCTTTGAATTTTGGAAATTATTGCAGGACAATTGGGGTCGAATGGCATATTTAGTAATGCCAAGTTGTAGCATGAGTTGTGGTCAGAAGCAGTTAAGTGTTGTCTAGACAATCGATCACCATTAGTTGCAAAAGGTTGGAAGATTCTGGAAGAGGTATATTGAACAGGTCTTCTCTTGTGATTACTCAGTTTTTTTAAATTGCTTGATTCTTATGTTCATGCTCTCATCAACATTCTAAGTAGGATATAGATCAAACATGTAGATCTTTGTTGGTTATAATGACAATGTCAAGGGATATGGATCGTCATTAACAAAGATAGTGTTTGGTGGATTTCTTCTCAAATCAGACATAGTAAAAGATGAAAGGAATAAAACATGACTGATAGCAGAAAGGTATTTGGAAGGCATTGATTTCCATGAAATATTCTCGCTAGTTGTTAATCTTTTCTCTATTCATGTAGCGTTGGCACTAGTTGTTGTAGCTAGATGCTAAGACAAGTTTTTTATGGAGATTTGTATGAGGAGATATGTATATCGAACAACCATAAGGGTTTGCTCGGGATCGCAACAGAAGATTTGTTTGCAAGATCAAGTAGTCATTGTATGGCCTGAAATGCGCATTAGGCATTGGTACAAGATGGGTGATTCCTTCACGGTGAGCCAAGTTTTACAAGAAATGAATTTAGCCATTGTGTTTATGGTACATTCATTATCTTGGTGTTTAGATTGTTGACGATATGTTTTTTAAAGTAAAAACATGGTTAAGATCAGCAGGTTGTCTCTGTTGGCAAGGATGTTCGTGGTGAAGGATCAAGGAGTAGAAAAAACAAATCTTGGGCATGGAAATACATAGAAGCAGGAAAGATGGTAAGCTTTGGTTATCACAGTTGCAGTATAAGGAAAAGATACTCAGGAAATTCGACATGAAAAATGTGAAATCGGAAAATATCCCTTTGGATTTCCATTTTTTTTCTTCAGGCGTATATCCTTGTAGTATGGAAGAAAAGGTTATGTCTCATGTATTGCATGCTAGTTGGATGTATAATGTATGCGATGGAAAGGTTTGATATGTTCAAGTATCAGACATTTCACATGCAGTTGGTGTTGTCAGTAGTCACATGACAAATCCAGGTAAAGCAGTGAAATTGGGTGCTTCGGTATCTTAGAGGCACATGTATCACCTACAATGGTTTCAATGTTTTTGTTTGAGATAATTCAGATTTTGCGGGATGATTTGGACAAGAAAAGATCTACTTCAGGTTCTGTCTTTTATGAGTATAAAGGGACCATTGGGTTAGTTTGGACAAAGTGCAGGTTTTGTTTTATGTGGTAGTCAAAGCCTTGTGCATTTGACACATAGTTCAGCTTACGTAAATTGGACATGGTATCACTTTGTAAGACATGTTACTAATGGAGGTGGAGTGATCCATATTCGAGCAAGTTGTGCAGACATGTTTTTCGAACCAGTGTTGAAGAGAAATTATGGTCGTGATTTGCTTCTCTTGAAGGTGATGAATTAAATTGGACAAGGCATCAGGTAAATTGTTGTCAAGGTGGAGATTGTTGAAATGGTGACAACAAATCCCCACGGGATGTGGATCTAGATTCTACTATTCAACTTTTGGTTGAGATAAGGCAACCTAAGTTAGAATGTATAATTAATGAATTAGTTTCATTGTAACTGTGGGAGAAACTGTTTAAATATGTGTGCATGAGAGACAAATATTGAGCCACGGGCTTCAAGCCCTCTCCAGGTTGTAATATTCATGATATGAATAATAAGAAAGTCGATGCCTATGCTTGGTGGATGTAGCCCAACGTTTGGGTGAACCACGTGAAATCCCTGTGTCTACTTCTTATGTGTGTGATTGTTAATTATCATTGAAAATTGTATTTTCCACATTGACAATTCTAACAGAGGATTCGATACTCAGTCTCACTGGCTGGGTGATACATAAGTTTCGTGGGACTTCATATAGAAGTGGTGAAAAAATTTCCCACCTAATAGAAATTTTGTCAGGAACCTTGAAGTGGGGCAAGTTGGAACCCTGTAGATTACATGGCTTCAATTTGCCCCACTTCAAGGTCCTTTGACAGATTTTTGTTCTGTGTAAAGGTCCTTTAGCAACCTTTATCTTTCGAGATAATGAAAGCCAGTTCAATGACGTGATCTCTGATGGAAGTTGACAAATATGCCAACTCGGGCTAGAAAGACAAATGTGCTAATATGTTGAATTAGCATTGTAATTTTCTGTAATTAGAAATTCACACAGAAAGGGCAGGTAAACGCGTGGAGAAACGGGAAGCTGTTGAAATTCGCATAGAAAGGGTAGGTAAAAGCGTGAAGAAACTGAAAGTTGTTGATCACTTGGAAAATACAATAGCTAGAAGTTAATATGAAAAGAGTGTCAAGCGTTGGGAGTTGTTGATCGCAAATGTTGCTAGCTGGTAGATGACACCAGAAATTGTATGTTGTTTTAGGTTGAAAAAAATGGAAAGTGACAAATTAGTAAGGTGGTGTTGGTATATAAAGAAAAGTGTCGAGCAATGAAGTTTTTGATTTTTCTCTTTTTTAATTAAAAAGAAGGTTGTAAAACTTACCATAAGGAGTGAGGAGAGTCATTACTTATTATTATTCTTGAATGCTTACAAACCTATCACTGTTTTTAAAGGAAAACCACACTATCTCAAATAATCTATTGGTGGTTCCTAGGGGGGTCGAGGGGGTGGACTCTCACTTTTGCAATTCAAGAAGACAAGCTTTTAGCCAATCAAAAGTAGTTTTAAGTCTTACTCTAGAACCAAAATGCAGTTTTAGGTAAGATAATATCTACAAGAAAAAATCAATATCCCTTGTGGTCATCATTATTTAGGCTACCTCCATCCCTTGTGGTCATCAATTAGGCTACCTCTAGTGGGGACATGTGCTCTCTGATAACATCTAACATTAGTCCCATACATGAGACCAAATAGTATCCCAGTTGTAATTTAACCTCTTGCCTACGAGGTAAGGAGCAATTTTGTTTTTTCATAAGAGTTGGGAAGATATTATTCCTACTTCAAATATAAATGTGATAATATTAAAATTAAGGTACATTTCATTGTTGTCCTAATGAAGAATAGTCCTTGATCCTACCTTTTTTTTATTTCTTCATTTTAACCTCTTGCCTCAACCATGAAGAAGGTTTCATAATGACTAAAGATAAATAAAAAAGTGGAAAGTTCAAAATCGAAGGATAAATCAAATGTCTAGTGTTCAAAAGTTGTGTCAGTCCTTATTGGGTTCAGAACTATCACATTCGTATATTCTCTTCATCCCCCATGATGGTATGGGGCTTCATTTGTAACTATCATCTGCAAGGGATTTGTGTCATCTTCTTTGTCCTCACTTATCACTTCTAGACCAATTGTTGGAAAATTTGTTTGAACATTTGGTTGTCATTGATGTCAACCTTTGCAGATTGATTTTTGAGATTGATCTCAACCCTTAGAGATTGATGTCAACCCTTGGAGAGGTATAGAGATGTTGGACATTTGATTGAAAATTGTAGGAGAGATTGATGGTGAGTTAGTTGGGTACATTTGATGTAGTCTACATGTAGGCCCAGAGGTGTGGTTATCATACCCGAAGTTGATTAAGGAATATGGACATGAAGGACAATAAAATTGCAGGTAAGGCTATTATAGATGGATAGTACTTGTCATGCCATTTTTGGTGATATGTGGAATGCCATGTGGTTCCTCACAGTTAGGGAGATATGACCTTGTAAAGTTGGAAGCCCCAAAGAGTGGTGAAGAAGCCCCTAGTTGGTTGCATGTCTTGGTGAAAGGGAAAAATTGTTGTAACAAGAAACCCCTAAAATAAGAAAAGAGGTTACCTTGCACAAGTATAAATACACCTCAAAGAGCTCTCATTGATATATACACTTACATTGAATATCTATCTTATGAATGGTATGGTCTATATTTTGGAAACTATATTAGTGAATATGAGCTTGAATGTAATGACATTTTTTTGAAGTTGCGAAGGTCTGAAGTAGAAAAAGTTTTAGAGTTGCAGAAAACTAGTAACCCTAGTTTTTTGAGGTTGTACGTGGGTTGCATAAAAATAGGTCATGTACATACGTGAGCTGCTATAGTACAGTTTGCATACATTCGAAGGTTGCAGGAGGATAGGTCGCGGATCTGAGGAAATTATTTGAAAAAGAATGGTCGGTTGAGTTGCGACAAGATTTGTGTAGATTTTAACCTTGTACAATATTTTACTGCAAATATATTTTCAATAAAAGAACAAAAAAAATACAGTGGAAAATACACACATTACATATATATTTTTCCCCCGGAAACCCAAACCGATAAAACCAACATATTTTATATTCATTCACTCATATCATACATCGTTGACAACACAATATACATATAGGAGCCAATGAAATCCAATGACCTGGATTAGTCAACAACCCTAATTCCTTAACCATAAATATAAAACCATATGTTATCACTCTGTAAATCTGTTCGACTTATAAACAGACGATAGAGGTAATTGTTTCAACCAACTTTGAGGCCCAAAACTAGCCTTTTGGACCTGGAGAGGGCTCTCTCGGGAGACTCTATCTCTACGCGGGATATGGATTTAAGATCATGGCTAGATTTAACACCTTAGAAATAATGGGTTCTACTTATATTGGCGCAAGAAAGTAAGACTTTGGGCTATGGAGTCGATTCGAGAAAAAATGACAAAATCAAATGATTCGATGACTGAACTTGAGAGGATAAGGCTAAGCGAGCAATAGTCTTCAGTGAAAAATTGTAAAGTGTTGTGGGGAGAAAACATAGGAAGTAAGTCGAAGCACCGATTTGGATGAATTCAGAGTTAACTTTTAGAAGAAAAACATTTTGTCTAAATGGCGCGAACAAGGGGCGTTGCGCAGCGAATCCACAGGTTCGAAAATTCATTTCGAATTAGAAAAAAAAGATGTGAATAAATATGACATGAAGCATGTACACAAAGAAAGAGACACAATACATCCAACTCCTACAATTATAATCTTTTCATCAAAGCTAGAGGACTTTTGCATTAAGTTTCGGTCGGACTCAAATTACATGCAACAGTTATTGTCTATACTAATTTTTCCAACCAACCTCGCTTACATCATAAATATAAAATATATAAACAAGGGCGTCGCTTAGGCTACCCTACTCTTCTAATTGCTATCTCTACAAACTAGTGAACTGATTGTTTTACGTTACAAAACTCTTCACATGACGTTTTCAAAAAATAGACAAAAGGCACATCTAGCAACATCATGATCGTTGTAATCCACGACGGGGATTTGGTCGTTGACCAGGTATCTGGGTGGACAAGTGTTTGTCAGAGTCCTGTTGTCTACTGTAACGAATTTTTTTTTCTAGCATGCGCTCATTTGTTGGGGGAAGTGTGCACGGCAAGTGGTTGTAAATGGAAAATGGAAAATGGAAAATGGAAAATGTCTTGGGTGATGTCACCTTCAAAATTGTCAGGATTTGTCGTCGGTTTGCAGATACAGGAACAAACTCTGTTAATCTTGTTTATTATGCTCATTGGTGAGAGTTGTGTGAGCTATCTCTTCGACCACTTCACATTCTCTGTAGTGTTTGGCATACCTTTCTTCTGACATCCGTTGTGCTTCGCGCAACTGTACAATCATATCCTGAGCCTCTCGGAGTTGTCTCTTGAGCCACATCACTTTCTCTTCACGACCCTGTGCATCCATCCTCCTCATCTACTCCCACTTTCTCGGCTGGTACCTTCCAAAGGCTCCAGGCGGACGTCGCGCATAAGTAATTGTTCAGTGATCGGTCATGCGCGCGACTCATCTGAGATTTGATTTTCCCCAGATTATTTGTTTTTCCTTGGTATCCCCCTTCTCCAAGGTATTCTATGTTGGGGAGACAAGGCTTCTACCATCCTTCATTCCTGTGCAGTTCCTTTCACTCCAAGTTTTGCGTGGTGTGATGTCGTCGTTTCTGTGGGTAAAGGAAAAGTCTTTTTTTTTTATCTTTGGGGATGCCCGTTGTGAGTGAGAAAGAATCCCAATCACTTTGGGGCTTGGGTCTGGCGATCCTGCCACTACATGTACCCTTCTCATGTCCTGAGAGGTCGCCATGGCATGACTGGTATCTGTCTTGCACGCAGTATATCGAGCGAATGCCCAAACTGAAGAATTTGATCAACCTGGGCCTACGAGAAAACTTACAGACAAATCCTAAATCTTATTTCACGAATAAAATGGGTGAAAAAACTCTAGGATTTATAACTGATCGAGTGGAAGGAAGAATCGTGCCAAAAACATTGAATTCATGATGACTAGATGTTTTGAATTGAACTGCAGATTTTCCATAACACCTCCCTACATGTAAAGTACCAACAATGAGGGATGCAGGGCATACGTGATGCGAATGGCACGATTTTTCATTCCTTCGTCCTTGATGATGAACAGATAATAGTTACAACACCTGCCGACGTGACCTTTATTAACCACTTGATTCGACCTAGGGCATGTAGGGACTAACTTTGACAGGACCAAACTTTCTGGGAACAACATGCCCATACCATTCACGTATGTTTCGACACTGACATCCCTTCCCGCTTCCAAGGGCCAACTAACCACTTGTTGAATTCAATCCCTTCATTTCTACGTACTTGATTTCACGTGTTTTGACACATGGGCTATAACTCAACTGAAAACTGACTCTAATTGAAAGAAAAACGATAGCGCTAACAATTGGCTCCAACGGGGATGCTATCCTCCCCACAAGGTAGCAAAGAATAGAAGACTAGGTGCCTACCCGTTGGGCCTTATTTTGACTCTTCGATACAACAATATGAAAAATAGGATGCAACTTAAACTTATCAACGCAGTTTCTAAAAAAGGTCAGCATAAAACTCAGGGCCTTCACTTCGGGCTTTAATTTTCTGTTGACTTATTGACTCGACACAAAATTAAAATGATTATTTACAATGACAAATGACTTAAATGGAATTTATTTCATCAGATAATGTTTGAGGAACCTGTCGTTTATAGGCCCCCAAGCAACACACTCCCCATTTAGTTCTTCCAGAAAATAGGCATTATTTTTGCGATGCACATCGATTATGAATGGGCCCGTCCACAGGTTATCAAACTTTTTGTGCTTTCCTTTGTCCTCATTTCTCGCATCCCATATCAACACTAGATCACCCAAATGGAAATCCTCCAGCTTGGAGCCCTTGTCAAAAGATTTCTTCATCTTTTTCTGGTGGAGTTGTGATCGATTGTACACCTGTTCCCTCATCTATTGTGTGTGAACCAACTGATTTATTCTTCTCTGCACGTCATTTGGCTTGGCCTCTTGCTCTTGAAAAAGTTTTCTAACAAGCAACCTCAGTTTAGTAAGTAAAATTGCGTCTATGCCGTATACAATCTGGAAAGGCAACATTGAGATGGACTTCTTGGTGGTAACCTGATCTACCCACAACGCGTCGATAAGATTTTTATGCCAAGCTTTCATATTGTTCTGTAGTATTCCTTTGATGATCCTGGTTAGGATTTTATTCGAGGATTCTACTAACCCATTTCCTTGTGGGTAGTACATCGTAGAATGCCCTAGGGTTATATTCTAATCTTGAAATTTTTTTTCCATTTTCTTAGATTTGAATGCGGCCACATTGTCTGTTATGATCTTGATGGGACACTCGGACCTCGAAAAGATGTTCGTCTCGAGGAATTGGATGATGACTGCATTAGTATCTTATTTCGTGGGGATCTCTTCTATCCATTTTGTGAAGTAGTCAGTGGCCGTGAGTATCCATTTTTTCTGTGTCGAGGATGGCAAATTTATTTCCCCTATAAAATCCAAACCTCATTGCATGAATGGTGCTTTGATCGAGATCAACTTTAGTGGCAAGGGTTGCAACTTTCTTCTCTCGTCAAAAATATGACATGTGTGGTAGTTGGAGACCTCTTTTTACATGTCTATGAAGATTGTAGGCCAATAGTAGCCCACCCTTAGGATTTTGTGTGCGGTGATTTTCCAGTAATGGTGTGCCCCATAGTCGCCCTTGTGAAATTATTTTGTGGCTCGCTTTGCATCATTCTCCAGTAAAAAACTCAACAACATTCTCCCAGGATCTTTCCAGTAGAGTGAATTGTCCAAGATGCAGAACTTAACCGCTTTAATCTTGAGAAATCTGGCCTTAGTCTTACTTATGCTCAGAGGGGCCTAGAGATTCTTTAACACATAGATGATATATGCATACCATGGTGAATTGATGAACTCCTGAGACACCTACGCAGTCATTTTTTCTTGAGGACTCTTTGACAGAGCAACAATGAAATTTATTCCCACAACGTCGTAGTCCGACTGCACCATCAACTTTGCAAGGCCTTGACCCTTAATTAGTTTCGTAGGCTTGATCTCCAGGTCATATTACAACATGGCCACTATCCACTTACCTCTCCTTCCTTCGAGGTCGGGCTGATTCAAGCTATCCTTTACTGAGCTATTGGGCACATAAGCAATGATGTGGGAATGTGATATGTACATCCTAAACTCCTTCAAGGACTTCACTAAAGAATGTGCTTGTTTTTCCATGATGTCGTACCTTAGTGGAGCATCCTGCAACATCTTTCTAAAATAAGCTATAGGCTTCTCGAAGTTTTGTTCATCTTTCTGTAATAGCACACCGGAAATCGTATGCTCTGAGGCAAATGAAAACAGGATGAAATACTTTGTGAAATATGGATTGCATAGTATGGGTGCTCTAGTCAATGCCACCTTGATATCTTCAAATGATTTCTTGGCTTCCGGGTTCCACTTGATTTCATTTCCCTTTATGAGCATGCATGTGATATCTTTATAATATCTTCCAGATTCGGGATGAATCTCCTCAAGAAGTTTAATTTTCCCAGGAAGGATTGCACTTATTTTTTATTGCACGCAGTGCCAATATTTAGGATCCCATCAACCCTGCTGGGGTCCATCTTAATGCCTTCCCTCGAGATAATATGTCCCAACAATTTCCCTTCTTCCACCCTGAAATGTGATTTCTTTGGATTTAGCGATATGTTGAACTTCCTGCATTTATGGAAAACTTTCTTCAGATGCTCAAGGTGTTTCTCATCAGAGGCAGAGTATACCGTGATGTCGTCTAGATGGATTACAATGAACGTGTCCTTTTCATTGGCAAACATGATTTCCATTTCCCTCTGGAAAGTGGTTCCAACGTTCATCAGGCCGAAGGGCATCTTAGAGTACATGAACATTCCCCATGGAGTTGTGAATGTTGTTTTTTCTCTGTCATCTGGGCAGACCATGATATGATTATACTCTAAAAAATTGGTCAGCATGGACATCTTCTGGGACCCCATCACCTTTTGCAGGATATAGTCCATTTTGGGAAGGGAGTAGTGATCCTTGAGGGACACTTTGTTTAAATTTTGAAAGTCTACACATAGTCTTATCTCACCGCTCTTCTTTCTTATGGGCACCAAATTAGCTACCCATTTAGAGAATCACAAAGAAACAATAATCTTAGCATTGAAAAGTTTATTTACCTCTTTCTCGATCAACGAGAGTAATAGGGGGTTTATCCATATCAGCTTCTATTTTAAAGGTTTTTGATCTTCCTTGAGAGGGATAACATGTTGGATCACCTTAGTTTCATACACCTTCAAATCATCATAGCTCCATGCAAAAACGTCGGGGAACTCCTTCAAGTGCTTGACGTAGTCTTGCTTGACCTCTGGGTTGAGCATTCTCGATAACTTGATCATTTTTGGGTTCTCCTCAGTCCTGATGTTGTAGTCTTCCACGTCCTCTTCATTTGCAATGATCTTAGGGTTTCTAGCCACATCATTTTCGTCAAATATCTTTTCTAGTGGCACTAACCCCTTCAAAATGATGTTATTCTTTAGTTGTATTATGTCCCTTCCCACGATCTGGTTTTGGAAAGGGTCGTCATTACTCCACGCATCTACACTCACATCTTCATCGCAACAACATTCATCATCAACGTTTATGTTAGGGAACTCGTCACTCATCCGAAGAAATATTTCTACCTACTTGTCATCCTCAAACACCTGCCAGTATTTGATATTATCAGGCACTGTCAGCTTGTGTTTGACTTCAATCTCGTATTTTTTATTTGGAAATATGGGGATTTTAAAAACTGAGGTCGAAGTGGCCAACGCATCAACGATCGGATTCTTCTCCCTTGGGATAGCAAATATGTCATACTCCGAAAATTCCTCAAGGAGGTCCAACACCGAGTTCCTATACGCTCTCAGCCTGGGGTTCTTTGTCTGATATATGCCTTTAACTTGGTTTATGACCAACTCAGAGTCTCTGTGCACTGCTATCCTCTTTGCACCTAATTCTTTCAACACCTTCAGGCCCAGGATCAATGCCTCATACTTGGCCATGTTGTTTGTGCATTCAAACACGAGCTTGTATGAGTGTAGATTTGTGCCCATTTCAGGAGGGCTTACCCACATGCCAGCCCCAACCCCTTCTTCTTGACCGCGTTGTCGAAACTCATGTTCCATATCTCATTTTTTTCATGGTCCTCCGAGTCGGCACACTCTGTTGTTTTCTGCGCGGTTTCCTCATCGATTGTCATAATGGTCGTCGACTCTCCTTCTTCAAAACTCAGGTCATTGTAGAATATAGAAGAACCAAACTTAGTGTCGATGGAGTATATGGCATGGTTATTTGGTTGCGTCTTTCTTCTCACGATGTTTTTCAACAAAACTTCTCTATACAACCGTCATTCCTGGCCAAAGATAGGGATGGTGGCATATAGAATGTCCATTTGCAGGGTCCCCTTTAACTTCATAGCTCACGACCTGGAAAACAACATGCCAAAATTCTGGGGTAAGTCCTCCACAACCACGTCCATCACCATGTTCTTTGAAGGGATCTGGGCCAATGACACGACCAAGTCTTTGATGAGGCCTAGGCACTTGAATTTAATCAAGTCAAAAGAGAAAAGGTCCTTAAAGGTCTAGTGACATCCAGACCCAATTCATCCATGATCACCTTTGGCATGAGGTTGTGTGAGGCACCTGAATCCAGCATAGCGTTATGTAGGGTCATGTCGTGGACCTTCAAATTGACATAGAATGAAGGGACGTCCTCAGTACCACTTGTCTCTTCAACGTGCGGACCAAACATGATAGCGGGGTGATCATGTTGGACATTCAAAGTGTCAGGGGTCCCTCCCTTTTTCAACATTTTAACAATCTTCTCCTAGTATTTACCCTTTCTGATAAGTTCGTTGAAAAGGACATGGATTTTGATTTTATCCATTTCATGTTCAAAGTTAAAGGGAGGGTAGACTTTCTCTACCTCTTTTCCACCCACTTCTGAGTTTTCTTCCGGAGTTTTCTTCAGGGCCTCCTCTTTCGACTTTTCCTTCTCCGTCACATCCTTGTTTGTGTTGTCTAGCCTCAATCAACTTGTAGAAGGGGTGTCATCCGAAGGTTTCCTTATGGGATTGGTCTGTTGAGGCTCGGTAGACGCTTCCTTTCTCTAGAGCTTATATTTCTTATGAAACTGCATGATGGCATTCTGATAACCTTTTCATAACTCTTATGCTTCCCAAGGCAATGCGTCATTAGTTTCCCCAATCCATGCATCATCTGCCTCCAACACAAAATCATCATTTATGCTCATGTACTGATCATATTCGCTCTTTGTCAGGAACACGCATGGGTTCTTGTCATCACAACAATGCATTTGGTCTTCGAACTTCTGATCGAAGTCCTCATCCACGTAGTTGTTTTGGAATGGAGGCTTTTTTTGTTGGTTGCCTTTATATCTCTTCTCCCTTTGTTCCCTCTGTCTGATCTGAGGATCCTGACCCCTCCTGAGGTTCTGATTCCTCGGCTGGGGGTCATGTTGTTCTCAACCAGTGGGTCTGTTTCCCACATACATATTCTCCATTATCTTCTCCATGGTTCTCATAATTAATTCGAATTTTTCATCTGCAGATCTCGACCTTGATGGTTGCGCATCTCCTTGGGGATTATTATCGCCTATGTTGAATCTTTGTTTGATCTTTCCCGACACTATAATATTTACCTCGACTTTGATTGCATTTCTCATTATTGAATCCAGGTTTGTTGATATTCTTTCTCTCAACAACAAAGTGAAGGAGTCAGTGTATCGCAACAGCGTAGGCCTGAGAGGTGGCTAGACTTCTGTAGGAATCGAGTTATAAACCTTCATGAAACGGGTTGAGAATTCTTGCATCGTCTCCTCTGATGCCTTCTTCATATTATTGTACTGCGTTAAAAATTGCAAGGGGTTCTTCTTATCTCCCCATATATTGATGAAAGATGTTTTGAACATGACGAATTCTTGAATACTTGTTGGTCATAGAGATTTGAACCACTTCCTCACCTCCCCTGCAAAACTCTGCGCGAATAAACTCATTTTTGCGTTTGCATAGTCTACCTCTTCCAGGTTGACGAAGTTGTTGAACCAATCCAGATGCTTCAAGGCTGAAACATTCTCTTCAGCATCGTAGAGTTTAATTCTCTGGCTATAATTCTGGGGTAGATCATTTAGCTGAGTTGACAGAATGAGGGGGGCGAATCTGATAGCCATGGCCCTAGAAGGGTTTGGGACCTAAGGAATATTATTGGACACTAGGGTTTGGAATCTCTTCTGGTCGAAAACCATCTCATCCAAGTTGGTTTCTGATTTAGACCTGAACAGAGTTTTCTCAACCAATGCCTCAAAATCAAGGTCTTCGATGCATCGTCTTTTAGTAAGGACAAACTTATGTCCAGGTAATAGAATGGGTCCGATGCTTTCTCTCTATTCCAGCGTATAATTTTCTTGGGGTCATACACAGACTCTGTAGGGTTTGGGTCAGGATTTTCTCTCGTATAGATCGTCTTCAGAGCCAAGGTTCCTGAACTGCGCTACTTGGAATTTTTGATTGGAGTCGCTAGGGTAAAGGTTTTCAATCGGTGCAGATGTTTGTCCCTCTTCTACCCTCAGGGGTCAAAGTACAAAATCAGTCGTTCTCCCATGGAAAAATCTATTAAATTTCATTCTCCGATAGCAGCACCAGGATGTTAGCACTTTGTAAATATGTTCGGTTGATAAACAAATGATAGAGGTAACTATTTCAACCAACTTTGAGGCTCGAAACTAGCCTTTCTGACCTGGAGAGGGCTCTCGAGAGAGACTTTATCTCCGCATGGGATATGGCTTTAAGACTATGGCTAGATTTAACACTTAGAAATAATGTGTTATGTTTATATTGGCGCAAGAAACTAAGACTTTGGGCTATGGAGTCGATTCGAGAAAAAACGACTAAAAGAAATGACTCGGTGACTAAAATTGAGAGGATAAGACTAAGAAAGCAACAATATTCAGTGAAAAATCGTAATGAGTGGCGGGGAGAAAACACAGGAAGTAACTCGGAGCACCACTATGAATGAATTCAGAGTTAATTTTTAGAAGAAAAGTTTTTTGTCTAAATGGCATGAACAAGGGGTGTTGTGCAACAAATCCACAGGTTTGAAAATTCATTCTGAATTAGACAAAAAATATGTGAATAAATATGACAGGAAGCACATATGCAAAGAAAGAGACACAATACATCCAACTGCTGCAATTAGAATCTTTTCCTCAAAGCTACATGAATTTTTCATTAAGTTTCGGTCAAACTCAAATTACTTGCAATAGTTATTGTCTATACTATTTTTTCCAACCAACCTGGCTTACATCAAAATATCAAATATATAAACGAGGGTGTCGCTTGGGCTACCCTACTCTTCTCACTTATATCTCTACAAACTAGGGAACTCACTGTTCTGCGTTACAAAACTCTTCGCATGACGTTTTCCAAAAATAGACAAAGGGCACATCTGGCTACATCATGATCGTTGTAATCCGCCACGGGGATTTTGTCATCGATCGGTTATCCGGGTGGACAAGTGTCTGTTAGAGTCCCGTTGTCTGCTGTAACGAATTTGTTTTTTCTGTCGCGCTCTCATTTGTCAGAGGAAGTTGTTACACATTATTTTTGTCATCCCTATGACCGTTAATGATGTAAACCTGTCTGTAGTCTTTAGAGGGGTCATTGGCCTGAGTTCCTGAAGAAGGAAGGGAGAAGAACTTTTCCTGAGAAAAGAAGTTGCATTTTCCTTTGTAAAAACCCTATAAAAATGGAAGTTCGCAGGTTTCTATATAGGCAGGATGCGAGAATGCCTAATTCTTGCAGGTTGCACCATAGCTGGGTTGCAAGAGGTTCGCAAGTTGCACTATAGGCAGGGTGCGAGAATGCTTACACGTGGGAAAAATGAGTGTTTTCTCGAATCTTCTAGAAGGCGAAACTTCCATGGTTAGGTGGCATCCGAATGGTTTGGATCTTACTCGCTTTCATGATTTAGTGGGATCATCCTAACCTCCTCACCTTATCCTCTTCAACTTATAAAAGGAGAGGAGTTATCATGGAGAAAGTTAGCTTTTGTTAGCTTGGAATTATTAGCTTGGTTGGAGTGGCTTTGAGATTTTCTTTGTCAAGATAGATTGTGAGTAGCTATCAGATCCATGGTCTCAGAATCCTTGGAGCAAGAAGTGTGTGGGGAACGAAGGACAGTTGGAAGGGACCTTACGACATCAAGGCCATGGCTGTAATCTCTCTTTCACATTTAATATGATACAATAATATTATTCTTTCCTATAAAGCTTGTTGTGTTTTATTGTATGATTCCTTGATCACATACATAGGTTTATATTGAGTTTATGTTATTGCTATCACTTTGGTTGGTTGCAATCTTTTGTAGGTTCATCATTGTATGAGTGTTGGAATGGAGCTAGGATGGCGATGGCGAGAGGAAGCGACATTTAAATGGTATGTCACCCATCCCTCTTTAGTTAGTAAATTCAATATTTAAAACTTAAGGAAAGCATCATGTTCTGGTGTGTTTTGTTCTAGATCTAGGTGGATCTAGGGAGATCAGTTAGTGTTCGCACCTACCGATTAGTCCGATAAAAAAATTGGCAAATCCACTTGGGACATCCATCCAGACTCTCTGGATCTGAAAGTTCGCTCAAATTTAGTCCTTTTTCAAATTTTTGCTTGTTTACAGGCATTCTCGCACTGTACCCTTTAGTGGCTTGCGAGAAACACATGAGTTCGCACCCTGGTGTTAAGTCCAGTGCGAACCCCTCACAGTCAACCTTTGTTCAGCCTGCGAGAATCTTTGATTCTCGCACTGTAATACACTGCCAGCCTGTGAACTTGTTTGTAATTTTTTTTTGGATTGGGTCTTGTCATTTTTTGATGCCCAGTTTTGCTTTGATCAGCTGGATTCAACTTCTGGAGCCTATATTGATCTGTTTATAGTCTTCTTAACATTCTTTGAGCTGCTTTTATCCATCTTTTATTTGTTTGGTTTTGAAGGATCAGTCTCTTGCTTTGAGTGTCTTTCAATTACAAAGCATTTGGTTTCTTTAGAATTGTTTAGGGAAAGATGATATTTCTTCTGAATAATTCGCTTTAAAAGAAAAATTTTAGTTTGGGTTTCTTTGTTTTAAGAAAGTTCATTATTGCTTTTAGTGAAAATTTTGAAACAAAAAGATTTAATTTCTTTCTTTATATTAGATTGGGGGCATCCTTGCATTTGAAGTAGTGAAATTGCATGATTATTGGCATTTTTTGATCTTAAATTATGAAAAAATTTCCCCCTCATGGCCCGAGGGGGGGGCATAAATCGTGCATTGGTGTTCAGTACCTTTTTCTCATTTCTTGAGAATCTTGATATTGATGAGTTTAATATATTTTGGGACATCGTGCATATGGGAATGATAAATATTTTCTCCTTCTCATAGAATATCTTTTATCGAAATGAAAATATTGCATCTTCATATCTTTGCATAATTTTCGAGTCGGTCAAAACACCATATTGTCCACGCCATTTTCCTTTTGAGTAACAACAACCATAAAATAAAGCGCTTATAAAAATCGATTAGAAATCTTTATATTTTCTAGTAGAAAACCTACATTAGATTAGTTGTAGGGCTTTGGAGTAGGTGTGAAAGATAACTTTCCAAAGTCGCAAACAAACATAGAATCTTGAGTTAGGGAGCGATTAAGTTCACTTATTACATTTTGTCCTGGGAAGCCCTTCTAACACAAGGGTCAATCACGAGGTTGCATTGAGACTAGCAGAGTTACTCACCCTGCTTTGTTGGTCTTGGTGTAGAGATTACGTGTATTATGGGGGTTTCTTGAGAGGTATACCCACAATGATGAGTGGAAGCCTTTCAACTTGATTTCGGGCTAGATACCCTGCCCTTGCACGTGGATCGGACTGTCGATTGTTTCTCTAGGCATCACTGTAGTAATTGGTAACCTTAGTGGCCTATCTCTCTAGGTTCTTTACATGAGGTGACTGTGGAGGGGCAAGTCTTCACGGTACGTGGAATCGACGTTGTCCAAACTCACTCGGGCTCCTTGGAGGGTATACCCACAATTATGTGTGGGATCTTGCACCAGGGTGTAAGTCCATTAAGCAGGTCGTCAACATAACTTTTCCACCTGCTCTATCTCAACCCTTTCTTACTTTGTTCCTGTGACGTTGGATTTCATCACCAACTAGTGTGCTCATTGTGAGAAGGTTTTGTTTGTTTGCTTGCTTCCTAGATTTTTAGCGTGTGTTGTTTGTTTTCCCTAGTGGACTCTAGATTGGATCTTTATTTTAGTGGCATCAGTTCCCGAAATGACCAATGAAGGAACCTCTACTCCAGGGGAACCTTTTGTTTTTCCTTCTTATGGAAACATTGGTCCTCCTCACATCACTACTTTGAGCCTTCTAGGTATCACAATTGGATTGTCGATGTGGTTTTTTTCCACTCAGGTAATCCCGAATGCAGTAAGTGCTTCGGTCGTAAGCACTTCCCCCCAAGAACATCAACCTCATGTTGATCCTTCACCGTCTTCACCAGTAAGGTCTTCTTCACCTTCTTCGCTTGCAAGGTCACCTTCTGTTTCATCTTCTTCATCGAGCGAAAGTTCTGAAGCTAGTAACTCGGTGAATAAGAAGAAGAAGAAAAGGAAGAATAAGAAGAAGAAAATTAAGCAAGGATCCAAACTTCTGACCGCTGTCAAACGTTTTGGAAAACAACCAGTTACTATTAATCGTGCTGGGAGTGTTGATGATGTCAAGATCACCCAAACATCCCATAAGCCTAAGTACCCTTGCAGGCTTTGTAAGGGTAACCATCTTCTTAAGGATTGCGTTGGTCTATCCAAGTTTATAAAAGCATGGTCTACACACCCTGACCAACCCATGTTGTCATCCTCTGAACAACATACTGATGACCTCCCATCAACTAGTCACGATACCGTTGGGAAGAATAAAAGTAGAGTCAAGTTCCCGTGTATGTTATGCAAAGGGAGTCATCTCACTCACCTTTGTCCTCATATGGATGAAGCCTCAAAATTACTGGAAGAGATGATTGTTTCACAGCCTCAACTTCCAACTGCATACCGTAAGCTTTCTCTCAACTCTCCAATAGGTGAAGGAATGATCACTTCGATCCCTTCACTGGTTAATCTGGTTGATCATGTCGCCAATTTGGTCACGTCCTTAGTTGAACCAATTGACAAAGTGGTTGATCCGATACCTTCCTCGATCAATCCCACTCTCCCCTCAGAGAGTGAAACTAAAATGGTCGATCCAATCCCATCCTCAATTGATCCCACTCTTCCATTAGAGAGTGTCACCCAAGCGGTCAATCTGTTTCCATCTGTCGACCACATTCTCTCTTTGGAGAATGAAACTCAAGTGGTCGATCTGATCTCTCCATCGATCAATCCTACTCTCCCGCTAAAGAGTAAGCCTGATATTGCCCATGTTTTTCTCGTTGATACAGAATCTACCATGCCGGGGGCTATTCCTCCTTTTCCCGTGGAACCCCCTCCAAGTAATGAGGCCATCTGTTTTGATTGGGGTGTGCTAACTGGACCTCGTCTTCCCTCTTACATTCCTTTCCAGATTACAGTACAGGTTTTTGGTCGAGACGTTCCTTAGACATTGATAGATGAAGGTTCATCTATTAGTATTTTTTCCTCTTTTGCTTGGCAAGCTTTGGGTTGTCCTCCACTTGCGTCGGTTACGCAGAATCTGTTAGCTTTTAATAGAAGAACTAGTCAACCTTTAGGGACCGTTCCTCAGTTTCCTGTAACTTTGGGAGGGAAAACTATATTTATTGACATCATGGTAGTCCAAGACCCCTTGGATTTTTCTTTACTCCTTGGGCGAGATTATGTCTATGCCATGAAAGCTATTGTGTCTGCTCTTTTTTGTGTGATATCTTTCCCTCATGATGGACGAGTTGTGACTGTTGATCAACTTTCATTCATTAACCCTAACTGGATTTCCTCCCTAAATGGTTCTTATATGCAGACGGTATCACCCCCACCACAGGTCAATTATGTGGCATTGTCGCCCATGGCTTCAACTTCTGATGACTTAGATCTAGTAGTTGACATGGTGATCTCTTCAATAGGGTTGTTAGAGCCTGATATCTTTACTCTTGTCATGACCCTCGACATGGTGTCCTTCCAGAGTGTGTTTCTTCCGTCAAATGAAGAGCTCTTGGAAGCCATGACCGAGTTTTTTCCCTTGACATGGTCTCCTTCCGGAGAATTGTCCTCTTGGAGTCCATGATCAAGAAGATATTCAAGGATAGTTTTGTGTGTCTCTGCGGAAACCTCGTTAAAAAATGAAATAGAGGTTCCGAGGATAGTTTTTGCATCTCTGAGGCAACCTCGTTAAAAAATGAAACAAAGGTCTTTGAGCATGGTTTTTTTATTTCAAGCTTGATAAAAAATGAAACCAATTACGAGGATAGTTTTTTGTCTCTGTGGAAATCTCGTTAAAAAATGAAACAGAGGTTACGAGCATAGTTCTTTTTTCTGTGTCAAGCTCGTTAAAAAATGAAATAGTTTTCCCCCTCTCTGTTTGAGTCAAGTCCTTCATCTAGTATTTGAAGCTTCATTTCATTCTCCTTTGCAGCTGGATGAAATGAAGCTTGGGGGGCATTTGCCTCAGCCTCTGGACTTCATGCTGAAGTTGAGCCGCTAGCTTCTTAAGCTAGGGGCTAAGTACCAACCATCCCTGTGTTATGCGTTGGGAAGTCACAAGCATAGTTTTCTATGGTTCAAGCTTGTGTAAAAATGAAACCATTTACCTCAAGCATAGTTTCCTCTGGTTCAAGCTTGCGTAAAAATGAAATCAGGTCCAAGCATAGTTTTGTTTTGTTTTAAAGCTTGCGTAAAAATGAAAACAATCCCAATCTTAGTCTTTCTTCTTTCTCATGCTCATAAATACATGAGAATAAGTTACTGAGCTTAGTCTTTGTCCTTTCTCGTGATCGTAAATACATGAGAATGAAACTGAGTATAGTTTTATCACTTTTTCAGACTCGTAAAGGTTATACGAAAAAGGAACCCACTGGAGTTCCCTCTAAGCTCTTTTTAGACTCTCTAAACATGAAAAGATTGTCGAGCGACCTTGTTCTTTTCACGCTCATTAAATTATTTGAAGAAAAATTCTATTGAGTGATAGTTTATCTCTTTTTCGTTCTCATCAGACTACTTTATGAAAAAGGAACCGAGAGAGTTCTCTTTTAAGTGTTTTTCCAGACTCTATAATCATGAAAAACCTTCGAGTTTTCTATCTTTGGACTTGTTAAACAAACATCGACAGGCCCATACGGGACTGAACCACTCCTTCCTAGGGTTCGTTAAACATACTTCAAGGGACTCATCCGAAGGATGAGCTTAAATTGACAAGCATATGTTATCCTCCTCAAGCTTGCGTAAAAATAAAGAGGTACTCACTAGAAATGGTGGGGGGAAAATTGGGAAATGAATGTATCTAAACCTGTATTTTGTGGAAGAGTCGCTTTTGAACATGACACCCTTTCACTCGCTTTGTGTCTAGGTTGGAAAATCCACTTGTCTCCTGATCATACTCCTTTATAAGATTGCAAATCGGTCTGTGATCCCTGTTGTTGACTCAGTGTTTACAAGACAGTTGTCATGTCGTCAATATGTTCAAAGAGAAGTTCAACCTGGAAAGCCTTCTAATGTGTCATCCATTTCTGCAGTCCTTAAGCCTTCTATTGAGACAACCATCCCTGAGTCAGTCCTGAATCACTTGTTACTCTGATCTACATCAAATCTTGTTACTTGTTTCATGTCATTGATGTGGGATACATTAAGGCCCTCCTGTGACGAGTCTTTTCCTGTCGACTTCAACTCATTATCCAAGAATTAGACTTAGAAACTAATTGGTACCTTGGAACTTGCATGCCTCAATCGCAGGTTTCCTCGCTTTCGACAGTGGGTTTTCATTATTGACCCCTGATCAGGAGATTCTGTCGAGTGTTCGACTTTAGCTCATTAATTCACTTTCGTTGGATTGTATTAGTGTACCTTGGGAGTCATTGACATTAATGGTGATTTCCCTCGTGCTTGTTAACAATATACACTAATGATCGATAATCAAGTGGTTTCTACCGTGTTCGACTTCGACACATGTATTCACATGGTTAGATTCGTACTATAGAGTGGTGGAGATGAAGACCCTGGATCTTTTCTGATAGATTTAGGTTGCGTTGGAGTATATTCAGTTTGTACTCTTGCATAGATCCACATTGTATGTCTCATGGCTATGTTCAAATTTGACTATTTAACACATAGATCCACAGTGTATTTTTGGTGGCTATGTTCAGATTTGAGTCATATTGGCATGGATCCACAATGTATGTTTGGTGGCCATGACCTGTCTTACTTGACATGGATCTTCGCATGTCGGAATTTATGCTTTGAGTCATTTGTATTCTGAGTATGGGAATGCCTACCTCAGTGATGATATTGTACCGTATTTCCTTGTTTGTTGGCAGGTTTCCGACTGACTATTCCTTGTTCCCTACACACACTTGACAAAGTATTTCAGCTATCACTCTGGTCTAACTTCATACTTTGGGGGGATCTCTGTTACACATTATTTTTTTCATCCCTATGACCGTTAATGATGTAAACATGTCTGTAGTCTTCAGAGGGGTCATTGGCCTGAGTTCCTGAAGAAGGAAGGGAGAAGAACTTTTCCTGAGAAAAGAAGTTGCATTTTCCTTTGTAAAAAACCTATAAAAATGGAAGTTCGTAGGTTGCTGTATAGGCAAGATGCGAGAATACCTGATTCTCACAGGTTGCACCATATCTGGGTTGCGAGAGGTTCGCAGGTTTCACTATAGGCAGGGTGCGAGAATGCTTACACATGGGAAAAACGAGCGTTTTCTCGAATCTTCTAGAAGGAGAAGCTTCCATGGTGAGGTGGCATCCGAATGGTTTGGATCTTACTCGCTTTCATGATTTAGAGGGATTATCCTAACCTCCTCACCTTATCCTCTTCAACTTATAAAAGGAGAGGAGTTCTCATGGAGAAAGTTATATTTTGTTGGGTTGGAATTATTAGCTTGGTTGGAGTGGCTTTGAGATTTGCTTTGTCAAGATAGATTGTGAGTAGCTATCAGATCCATGGTCTCAGAATCCTTGGAGAAAGAAGTGTGTGGGGAATGAAGGACAGTTGGAAGGGACCTTACGACATCAAGGCCATGGTTGTGATCTCTCATTCACATTTAATATGATACAGTAATATGATTCTTTCCTATAAAGCTTGTTGTTTTTTATTGTATGATTCCTTGATCACATACATAGGTTTATATTGAGTTTATGCTATTGCTATCACTTTGGTTGGTTTCATTCTTTTGCAGGTTCATCATTGTATGAGTGTTGGAACAGAGCTAGGATGGCGATGGCAAGAGGAAGCGACATTTAAATGGTATTTCACCCATCCCTCTTTAGTTAGTAAATTCAATATTTAAAACTTAAGGAAAGTGTCATGTTCTGGTGTGTTTTGTTCTAGATCTAGGTGGATCTAGGGAGATCAATTAGTGTCCGCACCTACCTATTTGTCTGATAACAGAAGTGTGCGCGACAAGTGGTTGTAGACAGGTGAAACTATTATTAAAATGGAAAGTGTCTTGGGCAATGTCTCCTTCAAAATTGTCAAGATTTGTCATTCGTTTGTGCATACAGGAATGAAATCAACTAATCTTGTTTCTTTTGCTCACTGGCGAGAGCTGCCTGGGATATCTCTTCGACTCCTTCACATTATCTGGAGTGTTTTGCATATGTTTAGTCTGACATCCATTGTGCTTCACGCAACTGTACAATAGTATCCTGTGCCTCTCAGAGCTGTCTTTTGAGCCACATCACGTTCCCTTTGCAACCATGTGTTGTTGATGCTTTTGTAATCTTTGTCTCCAACTGTTGTCTCAGCTCCCTGTTTTCTTGGTACATCTCGATGATGGCTAGCTTCACTTGCTTCAGCTACTGAGGTGTCTCTTGATCATTTGAGTCTGTGAGATCCATCCTCCTCATTCTACTCCCACTTTCTCGGCTAGTACCTTCCAAAGGCTCTAGGGGGACGATGCGCATAAGTAACTTTTCAGAGATCGGTCATGTGCGCGACTCATCTGAGATTTGAGTTTCCCCAACTTCCTTGTTTTTCCTTGGTCTCCCCCTTCTCTGAGGTATTCTTTGTTGGGGAGACATGGATTCTACCATCCTTCCTTCTTGCACAGTTCCTTCCTCCCCAAGTTTTGCACGGTGTGATGTCATCGTTCCTATGGGTAAAGGAAAAATCCCCTCTTTATCTTTGGGGATTCTCGTTGTGAGTGAGAAAGAATCCCAATCACTTTGGGGCTCGAGTCTAGCAATCCTGCCACTACGTGGACCCTTCTTCATGTCCTGAAAGGTCATCATGGCATGACCAATATCTGTTTTGTGCACAATATATTGGGCGGATGCCCAAACTGAAGAATTCGATCAACCTGGGCCTACGAGAAAACTTACAGACAGAGCATGAATTTGATTTCGTGAATAAATGGGTGTAGAACCTCTTGGATTTATAACCGATCAAGCGAAAGGAAGAATCGTGCCAAAGAAAATTGGATTCATGGCGAGTAGTTGTTTCTAATCGAACTGCAAGTTTTCCATAACACATCCCTGCATGTAAAGTATCGATGATGAGGGTTGCAGGGCATACATGATGCAAATGTCACGATTTTTCATTCCTTCGATCTTCATGATGAACTGATAATAGTTACAACACCTGTCGATGCTATGTCCATTAACCACTTGATTCGACCTGGGGCACGTAGGGACTAACTTTGACATGACTCGACTTTCTAGGAACAACATACCTATACCATTCACGTATTTTTCAACTTTGAAATCCCTTCCCGCTTCCATGGGCCAACCGACCACTTGCTGACTTTGACCCCTTCATTTCTATGTACCTGATTTCACGTGTTTTGACACATGGTCTATAAATCAAATGAAAACCAACTCTAATTGAAATAAAAATGGTGGCGCTAACACCATCGACGAAAAACCATGTGCTGAAAAACCGCCCAAATATGGAAATAAAAATCGACAACCACCCAAAAATGGACACAAAAACCAAGGATTTTTTTTCGAGGGAACTACCCCTAAACCTTTGTGTAGGGGGGATTCTCCCCTTTATGACCCCCCCCACTTACCCCCTTGTATGCAAAGAATATAACACATATCCAATTGTTTGATGGTACAACACAATTGCTATAGGATCTAAGATGGTATGCTTCAGGTTTTCATGAGTAAACATATGTCTTTTATGTATTTGTTTAAGGCTTGTATATTGGATGCTATGGCACATTCTTAAGGCATGTCATGGAGGCCCTTTATGGTTGAGGCAATATTGTTACATGATTGAGACATACCCTTGGTACTTGGTATATGGTTGTTATGGTTCATTGTTAGAGACACATCTTTGTGATATTGGCATATACATGAGGATTATATTATGGTACATAACATGATTGAGAGTGATAGGATATATAGTCAAGAGATACATTTCATGGTATATGGTATGTTATTGGTGTTGATGTACATGGTTAATGTGTTGGTGCTGATGTACATGGTTAATATCCATGGTTGGCACATGGTATGGTATTAATGGTTGATGTACTTGGTGTAGTATATGGTTGATACATGGTATGGTATAGGAGTCGAAGTACATTGTTGATGCACATGGTTGATACATGGTATGGAACATGATTGGTACTTGGTATACATGGTTGATGGTTGAGGCGTATGGTACAGTTTGAGGTGCATGGTTGATGCATGTTTTGGTACAGGTTGAGGTGTATGTTTGATGCACAGTTTGGTACAGGTGTTGGTGCATGGCTGATGTAATTGTTGTGGTACAGGTTGTGGTACTCGATTGATTCTTGATATGGTACATGTTGATGATTTGGCACATTATTTGGTACATGGTTGAGACACATATTGTGATGGCATGTTGTTGATCTTGGTACATGATTGGTAGAAGCATGTGTTGGTGATGTAGGACATCTAGTTGAGAGGTGTCCTTGGTATATGATCCATGTCAAAGGATCTGGTTGAGTATTGGTGATAGTGGAAGATTGGATAGGTTGATCAATGACATGTTGGATACAGTGACATATTGAGAGGTTACAGGTTGATGTGACAGTGGTAGTGACACTAGCAGAGATAGTGACAATGACAGTGGAAGTAATTGTGGTAGCGACATTTGATCTACACTTATATTTCAGGGTGACAGGATGGGGCAAGGAAAGGGGGTTGTAGCCTCCTTCTAATTGGAGCCGTAGAATCAAGGATTTGGAGCTTCCTTCAGGTTGGAGCCTGAGAACTAGGTGGTTATATACACCTTCCGGTTGGAGCCAAAGAACTCAAGGGGTTGTATCCTTCTTCTGGTTGGAACCAGAGAACTCGGGGAGTTGTAGCTTCCTTCAGGTTGGAGCTTATAAACAAGGGTTTGTAGCCTCCTTCTAGTTGTAGCTGGAGAATTGGGAAGTTGGTACTTCCTATGAATGAATTTTTGATATATATAAGAAATCATTATGTGGTTTTCTCCCATTTGGGTTTCCACGTAAATATTGGTGTATTGTGTTCTTGATGTGATTTTGATCCCGCTTATGATTACATTCTTATGATATATATATTGAATGCAATCATAGATGATACATTGATGATAAACTGTTGAACATTGTTGATAAAGTGAAATAATATACATTGTGGTTAAAAGTGGCATAAATTTCTCATATTGATTCACCCGTCCCCCCTCTCAGTATTCCAACATAGTATTCTCCATATCTAGAACTGTAGAGTTTTGAGATATGTCATTTTGATCTTGTACATTATATAGATTTGGTGGTTGACATTCTTTTCATTTTTTGGGGTAAAGGTTCATGTCCTTTGTTCCTTTTTGAAGTGGAGCATGCATGAGGACACAAAAATTGAAGATGTGCTTCTTGTTGACAAAAATGACACTGAAATGTTGTATTCCCATAATCAAGAGTTTGAACCCAACAAAAATCACCTTGTTGTAATGTCATGTTATCTGACAGTCCATGACTGATGTCAATCTGAACACATATTCCAACATATGTGAAATACCTAGGTTAATTCAATCTACATATGTTTTGTTGTAATTACCTAAAGACTCTCCAATACCTTGAAAAAATTTAAATGCCAAAAGTGAAGGGGCATATTTAGTAAGTGAATCGAAACTGACATTGTTATTATAGACATAGTGGAAAGATCGAAATCTAGAAACCAATGGGTAACGAAAAGCCTTGCTCTATCCCAATACTAGGGACCCTCCTATAAAATTCCTTGATAGCCAATTGAATTTTCAAAATTGACAATAGAGAATCCCTTTGAGCATAGATAAACCTCACAATTTCTTGTCCATGTTGAAAACCAGTGAATCTGCAAATTACCATTGAAGATTGGTAAAAAGAAAGAAAACATGTAACCTCCAATTTAGGCACCTCTCCATATGGATTAACAATATACATAGTAGGTATAGGACGGTTCAAAAATGTTGATTTATATGATTTATTATGAACCACATCATTACAAAAAAGAGGTTTTGAAAATGACAAATAATTTTTTCTCATCACTCTTCCACACAAATGCAATGCCAATATAAGTGTAATGCACCAAAATCTCATCTGAACCACATTACTCCTCCATCCATATTGATTTTTTTTTAATTCTTTTAACCACAGTCATTAATTCTCTGATACCATAATTAATTATTCCTAACATGGATATGATACTATTCTGTGATAGACACAAACCCTTGTCCAAGCTCTAATACCACAATGTAACAATATGTGTTGCATATGATACAATTATGCAGGCCAATATCATGCAATGTCATGCATGACCACATAAACATTCTTAAATATAATGTGTATCTTATTCATTAAAACTAGAACAAAAATTAAACACATAAATACACATTATATACAACAATAAAAGAACATAAAAACATGGAACTTACCTTTTATAAAATCACCAACTAGCTCCAGACCTCATATGTTCCACCCATCCATAGACATTGTTGTTCTAATTATCTCAACAATGGGTCACCCTCGAGCTAGGTCTATGAATTCACTAGGGAAAAGGAATTATCGCTAGGCCAACTCAAGTCTCACAGAGTGCAAAATCAATGGGTAGACCAAGGTACCAAACTCCAACAACAATTCCAAGCTACAAACTATTGTTCCCCATCATCCTGCACACTCCAAGTGTGTACCCCCTTCTCTTATCTACAGTCCCTTAGGCTATCCCACTTCCCTTCGAGTGCTCATATAAAAGCTGGCCAGTAAGTCTCAGAGCTATGTGGCTCCAGGAAATCCAACTACTGTAATGGAGTCTCTAGACACCCTCCATGGAAGCATGGAATTAGATATATATGAAATGTATATTTAATATTTTATAAATTTATTATTCGTTGTCTTATTCAATGTACAACAACGTGTATTAAATACACGTAAATGAGTAGAAGCACGTCTTTTTGTCTAAAAAGATGTGACTTTACATTAAAAGTATAATTATTACATTAATGATTTAATTAGTAATTAATGACACTGTAATATACATACGGTATATTATATTACAAGTCATCCCTCCCTAAAACATCTTCATCCTCGAAGCATAGGCAAGAATGAATTCTTGGATATAAATTGTTAGTTGTAGTTATATTTATCTCTTCTAGAAAAATAAAGTTCGTTATGAACCCAAGGAGTAGGTCTAATAGGATTACGATCCCATCTCTGAAGTTCAAATTCCCATTCCCATTGATATTCATTTTCCCTTTCCCTTTCACGTGTTGTTGAAATTGAGATATAACCATTTCCTCTGTGATTATGCTCCTCATGGAGACCATTCTTCCTTGAAGTGGATTTTATTTTTCCATCAACTAGCTTCGATGATAGTGGGTTACTTTGGAGGGTTGTATCCTCACCTCCACATGACCATTTGTCAACATTTTATTTAGGCTCTTGTATAAAATACTTTTCAAATGATGATGCCCCACTTTTATCATCTGTCGATGTTCTATTATCAATAATAAGTATGGCCATTTCCATCATGTTTGCTATTGTTTTTCTTGCAATAGAGGCAGTAGATTGAACATGTTTTCTCTTGGGGTGATCAACATGTTATCTCTTAGGATGAACATTGCATGTGATCGTTGATGAACATAACGATAAACATTCATAGTCTTCACATTCACATAGGTCCATATGTCCAAAATTTAAAGTGTCGAGTAATTAGTTTTCCACAGATCATAAGAAAATAAATATATGACTAGGCCATAGGCAATTCTAGTTATCTAATTCAAAATGGGTCATTTCATACACCCATCCTTCAAAAAACATAGTCCCAAGGTGGTCAAAAAAGTGAGGGATTATCTTGTTGTAAGGTATTTGCATCCTCCTGGGTAGTATATCTTGGGCTATACTTGTCCCACTGGACCATAAATTGGTCTACCAAATAATTCCCGAGCTATCAGACCCTACAGTCCAATATGCGTAATGTTTCAACCATGATGGTTCCTAGGTACGAGACTTACAATTCCTTCTAATGTATTTTGTGATATTTGTCACCAAAATAACGTCGTAGAAAACATACATGAAAAACATAATGAGTTTTATGTAAGTGGAATGGTAGTATGAGACAATAGGTTGGGTCTAATTCACTCTTGAATTTTAAATGGTCCTATAAATCGAGGAGAGAACTTTTTCCCTTTACCAAACTGAATGGTACTCTTATTAGGCCTTATATCAATGAAAACTTGATCTCCCACTTTATAACTTCAGTCATTCCTATGTGCATTAGCATAACATTTTTTTCTATCGTGCACCTTTTTTAATAGTTGTCTAATTTGAGTCACCTGCTCCTCCATATATTGAATCTATTATTTCCCTATTATCACTTGGTCTTCTAACCTTTCCCAACTCAACGGTGTCCTGGATGGCCTTACATACAGATCTTGATAGGGCGACATTCTGATTGAGCTGTGAAAAGTTTTATTGTAGGAAAACTATACCAAAGGTAAGTAATTCTCCCAATGGGTTTGATTATCCATAAAATACATCTTAAGCATGTATTCTATAACCTGATTTACTCTTTTAGTTTTCCCTTCCATTTCATGATGATATGTTATGATTAAGTTCAATTGAGTCCTTAGTGTTCACTATAAACTTGTCCAAAACCTGGATGTGAATTGAGAGTCTCGATCTGAAATTATCTTCTTGGGTAATCCATGCAAATGGATGAATTCACTTATAAAAATGTGTGCCACATAAATGACATCATAAGTGTCTCTAAATGGAATAAAATGTGCACTCTTGGTAAAATTATCAACTATAACAAGATCAACATTCTTCCTCTGTGATGTGAGTGGAAATCCCACAACAAAATCCATAAAAATGACTTCTCACTTGGACATAGGAACATCATACAGTAGTAGGAGACCTACTGGGTGATGATGATCATCCTTTACTTGTTGAAACTCAAGATACTTAGCAACAAAATGGACTATATCGCACTTCATGCATACACAAAAAAAAATCTTCTTCATGTCTGCATACATTTTCTTCACACTCGGATGTGCACAATAAAGTTCTCTATGGGATTCCTTGAGTATGACATTTTGAATATCCATACCCTCACATATGTATATCCTTCCCTGGTATCTCAACAATCCATATAATTCAAAGATATATCCTTCGATATTTGAATCTAACTATCTCCCACTCTTGAGGGATGAGGTAACCTTTAAATACCAACTATCTCCAAAATGTTGTCCCAACACTCGCTCACTCAAATTAGCCTTTAAGGGAACCAAGGAGAAGATATGTGTCCTTTTTCTCATGGAATCTGTGACCACATTTTCCTTTCCCTTGATGTATGAAATTCCAAAATATTAATCACTTATAAACTCACTCCATCGCCTCTTCCTGACATTGAGATGATTTTCAGTGAAGAGAATCTTTAAGCTTTCATAACATGTTTTGATCTCAAAGCTTCTCCCCACTAGATAATGCCTCCAAATATTCAGAGCTAGCATTACAATTGCCAACTCTAAATCATGAGTAGCATAAATCTCCTCATTTTACTTCAACTTTCTTTACGCATATGATATCACTCCCCCATCCTGCATTAGGATAACCCCCAATCATTTCTTCGAGGCATCTATGTAGACTGTGAAGTCATTTTCCATATCCATCACTCTTAAAATTGGTGCATTGGTTAGTAATGTCTTAAGCACAATGAATGAAATGTCGTATTCATCTATCCACCCATACTTGACTCCCTTGCGTTGTAAGGTATGGGTTTCACTATCTTTGAGAACCATTCCATAAACCTTCGATAATAGCCAACTAGCCCCATAAATATTCTCACCTCATGATCATTCATCGATGCTAGCCAATCCATTATGACCTTCAACATTTTCAAGTCTAGAGAAATTCCTTCTCCCAAAATGATATGACCTAGATAGTGAATCTCTTTCTTGAATAAATAGCACTTTGACAACTTGCCATACAGCTTGTTCTCTCTAAGGAATGACAACACCGCTTGCAAGTGTTCCTCATGTTTTCTTTCATTCTTCGAATAGATGAGGATATCATCAATAAAGGCCTGCACAAAGTGGTCTAATTACTTTCATAATACACCATTCATGAGGCTCATGAATATTGTTGGTGCATTGGTCAAACCAAAAGGAACTACAATGAACTTGTAATGTCCAAACCAAGTTCAAAAGGTAGTTTTAGGAATATCTCCTTCCTTAATACTTAATTGGTTATACCCTGATCGCAAATCAATTTTTGAGAAAATTTCTTCTCCTTTCATTTGGTCAAAGATATCATCTATCTATGGTATTGGGTACCTATTCTTCACTATAGCACAATTCAAGTCCCTATAATCTATACACAATCACAAGCAACTGTCCTTATTCTTGAAAAATATCACTGTTGCACCCCAAGGTTAGAAATTGGGCCTTATCATCCCTAAGTCAAGTAGTTCCTTGAATTTCATCTTCAACTCACAAATTTCTAGAGCCATCATCCTATACAATGTCTTGGAAATTGGCTCCGCACCAGGTTTTATAGCAATGGTAAAATCAAGCTCTCTTTCATGAGGTAACCCTGGCAACTCTTTCAGAAAAACATCCTTAAATTATGACAAAATTGGATATTGATATATAGAGGGTCCCTTCCCTTCAGTCACTACTTCCACTACATATAATTGGAAACCTTTCCTCATTTAACATTTATCCTTCATTGTTGAGATAAAGCATAGATACACCTTACTTCATATACCATGGATCTCTAGTGACCTTCCTTCATCATCTACGTAAAGCACCCTCTTTGCAAAACAATCTACCATATCTCGATGAGCTTCTAACTAGTCCATCCCAATGATTAGATCATATGTCCCTAGGGTAGTGACATACACCTTCAACCTAGTAGTACACACTCCCTGGTCTACAAGACAATTATCAATGCTAGGTCGTATCTCTTTTGTTTTCTTTGAAGCCATCTTAACTTGTTTAAATTCATCATGCTCATAGGCTTCCAACCCACACTTTTCTAATGCACAAGGTGAAATGAAACTATCTGTAGCACCGCAACCAAACAAAATTTTAACATTGACATGATTTACGTACCTGACGACTCCACCATCGTGGATTGATGTTCTTCCTAGTGGTTATTAACTACTGCATAAATCTGGTGGCTACTACTTGCTCTTCCCATTGGGGCCTTTCCTTATCTATGTACAGATCCTATTTCTAACTCTAGGTAATCACGCTGGTAATGAGGTCCTTCGCACCGCCAACAAGTAAATCGGGGTCGAGCATTCACACTTCCCTGCGAAGGCCTATGAATAGAGTTCCTTCTCCTGGAACGTCTGCCCCTACTAACCACCCGTTGATAAGTTCTTGCACTTTCTTGTGTCATTAGTGATGAGCGGGATGCTTCACTCGCTGCCAATGAAATACCTATTGCAATTTCTCCAGGTGTGTCTCTATTTCCACAAGGAGGTGGCCTAGAGATTCCTACCTTGGAGAAGGTCCTACGGGCCTTCCTCACAAATATAGGATTTTGTGGAATAGTTAATCCCATACCTATGTTTAAGTTCATATGCGCTTTTTCATAACGAGCACTTTCAAATGATTTAGCCAATGACAATGGTTTCCACATTCACACCATGGCCCTTATCTTAGGGTTTAACCCATATACAAAATTATTTTCTTGCCATTGATCGGTATCCATGTATGAGACGTACTTTACTAGAAGACCAAACACCTTCCAAAATTTCTAATACAACATGAAAATCCACAAAAAATGTCTAATAAATTTAACAATATGAAGACAAATTTATCTAAGTGGGAGGAAAAAATAGATTAGTGACTAAGATCTAAACTTATCAAACAATAGAAGACCAAAATACCTTTCAAAATGTCACCAAACAACCTGAAAAATACATCAAACATCTAACAAATTTAACAATATGAAGCAAAGTTGTCTAAATTGGAGGAAAAAGATGAGGAGTTTTGATCTAAACTTCGCAATAATAGATGACGAAAATACCTTCCAAAATTTATGTTACAGTACACCAAACAACCCGAAAATCCATGAAACATCTAACAAATTTAACTATATGGATTGAATTTGTTTTGAAACTTTTATCGAGGATTATTATTGGTCCCTATAAATTTGTGTGTTTGGAACAAAATCCTATAAAACATTGATGTTCATGTAATCGATAACTTTTAATGTTTAAATTATATTCTTCAGGGTTCCAGGGACAATATAATAATATACCCATTAAGATATTAACATGCCACTTGTAGAAATTGATTTTAGATGGGGAGGATAACACTCATTTTCTCAATTGCATAGACTAGACCCAATTAACAATTATTTCCACTCCTATGAAAAACAATAACTTTTAATAGTTAAAAAAAGTGCATTCAAATAGAACAAAGATAAGGAGTAAGATAATCTTGTACTAGATGGACCCTCTTTCTAAATCTGTTAAGATTATAGTTGAAATTTTAGGTAATTGTAGAGTTCTACCATAATCCAAGGCCCATGCATGGTGGAAAAATGCCCTTAGGGGTTTTACCCAATTTTGGATTTACCCAAATCATCAAAAACCTTTTAAACACTCATATGTACAAAACATACTTCATTTTCAAGTCACATTTAAGATCAATTGTGAAAAAATAACAAGGCTTACCTATTCATTTGAAGTGGAAGGAATCAATGTGTCTTGTCTTAGCAACTGTAAATATTTTTTAACATTATAAATATATTTAAATTTGATGTTTTGTCAATGATGGGTTTCCTAGTCAATGAAAGTGGGCTACTCCTAATGTTCTCACTAGGGTTGAAT
>ML800332.1:0-29670 GCA_009831015.1 Picea engelmannii
GAGAGTAACTCCTCTTATTTTATCACAACAACAATTTTTTTTGAAACTGAGAGTTGCTCAATAACTGATACTGAGGATAACTCTTCTTATTTCATGGGGGTAATGCTATCATAGTCATGTCTCCATGATCCAACTGATGTACTGCACCAACTTCCATTCAATTTTTAAATATGGGGATTGCTCCCCCTGCATCTCATACTATATATGAATCAGGATTGTTCTGGTTGTCTTCATAAGTATCTCGTCATAGTCTTCTCCCCTTTGTTGGGAGAATCCCCTGGACATACATTAGGCTTTGTACATCTGCAACACATTTGATCTGTATAGATCAATATTGGAAGTCAATACTGGCATTTCTTCTAGTCTCATGGAAGAATCCATATCCTAGTATTTTTGACTTGCTTCCTTCTTTGCCATTGAAACAAGTGAATCATCCTGGAGATTTCATATCTCCTAGGAGTCTTTGAAGTTATGATCTAGTCTTCCCATGACATATGTCTTCCAGTCCTGGAAGTTGTCTCTTCATCTGATTCTTTCTGAGATCAGGTTTACTCTCGATTTCTTCTGAGTCTACAAGGACTTCATCATCTCTTACAGGGTATACTTGGTGTTGCATACCAAGTCTAAATATGGAAGACATAGTTAGGATTCAAATGAGATTTGCTTCCCATTCTAATGTTTGGTCATGTTTGGAGCCTTCTGCTCCTTTCAATTGATCTTCATATGAGCTATTCTAAATCTCAAGAGATAGCTTCTTCTTCATCTTTTTTGGTGCATGAGTGTATATGGTCATGTACATAGTCTGTTTCATGTCTCATATAATATTTTTCCTTCTGCAACCTTCACTATAGCTTTCTCAGGGTTATCACCTATGATATGAAACAAGGTCAACAAAACAACAATTAAGAATAATATCCTTTTGATAATAATAGATAAAGCAATAGTATGAATAATCATCACAATATCTCCTTTAGAGCTATCACTCGTGGCTTGTCTAAAGCAACGATCAAAAGTAAGAGATACACTACGAAATGAGGTCAACACACTTATAGTGTTGTGATCGAACATTCCTTCATGGAAACCTAGAACTAACACACGAGGTTTCTCCTGGGACCTGGAGCCTTGTCCTCAAGAATGAGTGCTTGCTTTTCTTCCAAGTCTCCTTCACTCAAGATGATGAGTGCTTTCTTCAACCTGTCTTCTGTACTGAGAAAATACGCTATCTTGACAGAAGGTTGGGTTAGAGGATAAGCTCTATGATCTCAAATTTTAATCCATTTAATACCTTGACTCAGAGTTTGATCAAAGGTTAGAATGATGGTCATAGCTACAACATGAAACACTGATCAAATAATGTCATAACGAATAGATGCATATTAGAATAATCACACCTAGGTTGCATCATTCCTCTGAATGTGTTGGATCTTGATATCCTTCTGGATCTATGGAAAGATATCCCTTCTCCTGCAAATACCCTTTAAATATTAATTGTTTAAACATGTGTGAGTACATACCTCTGACGACACTTGTAGGTAGAGGCACCATCTGGTAGTAGCGGTAATGATCACCAACTCTTAAGAATCTCAAGGGTGACTGCAACTGGTACTACGGCTGCAACTGCAACTACAATTGATACTGCAACTGGTTCTAAGGCTGCAAATGCAACTGCAATATAGGGTTTTATGAGGAAACCCTAATTTTTCAAACTTCAAATTTTGAAATTCTGATCCAGGGGATAGATGCACTGAGCTGAGGTGATTAAGTTGGTGTAGTCAGAATTCTAAAAATCTAACTTTTACCCCCTCAAACTTGACCAACGGATTTTTGGATTGGTGCTTCTGGTTTTTTGGTACTTCTAGTACTCTGGTTTTCTGGTACTTTGTGAAAACTAGGGTTTCACTTTCCGGGAGATCTAGCCACTCAAAATTTGCATTGAGGATGCCAAAGTGATCCTTGAGAAAGGACACACTTTTCTATATGGTTTTTGGGATGAAATACTTCTTCAATAAAAATCCCTAATTTGCATGTATGACAACAATGACGCTTTTCACTTTCTCTTGTGAAATATGCTCTCTTCAACTTAGCTCTGATACCATGTAAAGATTTAAGCTATTATTAGAGTTCTTTTTATTTCACTAGATAAAAATAGCATAAGATAGGATCACTGAGAAATACACAATCACAAGAGACACATCATTTATCCTAGGAAACCCTCATGGGGGATAAAACCTAGGAAAAATTCCTTATTATAGATAGCCAATACAATGCCAAGAGATAAAGATAACTCAAACAAATACAGAAAGTCCTCTCTCAAGAATGCACCTCTCTCTCTCTCTCTCTCTTCTCCAACTGCAGCTTGGAAACTTGCTCCTCAAATGAACAAGTGAGTGTGTGTCTAAGTGAGGCGCTAGCCTCCTTATTTATACAAATCTGGCATGTGTGGAGGTGTATTTTCACTAGCAGGGTCGATTTCTCAATTTGGGTGGTTATAACCACCTTTAATATATTCTGGGGCCTCTTTAATATATTCTGGGGCCAACTTCTTATTCTGCCTATTACAATTGTGTTTTGACCAATCCACAAAAGGGGATTCGGTCTTTTACAATAGCCAACATGATCAATCTGAAATAGGGGATTTATCTAATGAATAATACAACAATAATAATTATAATACACTTTGCATTTACATTATTTCAACATCCGTGAGTCCGAGAGTTCGCAAAACTGTCACCTAAAATAATTCTAAGTAAAAGTCCATGTTTTAAATGAATGAGGAACGCCCACTTAACGGTTGATTAAATCCAAACCTTGGATCTGTCTAAAGTTCCTAGGAAATATTGTGGATCATCCACTTAACACTTGATCATATCCGAACCGTTGATCTAAATTAACACCAAGATAAGCGTGAGTCCACGAACTGTCCATTCAACGTCTTATTAAATCCAAACCATGGATCTTTGTAAAGAACCTAGATAAGCCAGGGTCTTCCACTCAACACTTGATCATATGCGAACCGATGATCCAATTAACGCTAAGATAAGCTTTGTGCGTGGTTTCTCTCGGTCACATACCTGAGTTATATTGAAAACATGAGGCAAAGAAGGGTTAAAATGCTGGATAACACTTGGTTATAGGGTAAGGTCACCTGGTAAATAGAACAAGTGCATAGGGATAAAAACATAAAACATGCCTTGCTCCTTCTTTGTTTAGAGGTTGGTCACAACGTTTGGTTCAATGAAAAAGGGGCCATGAGATTAACACCCATCCATCTGAATATCACATGAAATGTACTAGTAAGTGTTAAAAAGTTCAAAATTTGTGTATTAAAGAACTAATAATACAACGAATAAGTGTGAGATTGAAATAAAAGGGGTCGATCTATCAAATACTAAGAGACCTAATCAAACAAGGAAAAGAAGGGTTCATACTGTAATTAAACAAGTTTTTGTAAAATATAAAAAGTAATTTGTCCCTAAATAATAATATTAAGTTTATGAAGAAACATAGTGAATCACTGCTCTTTTTCAAAGAGACACAATGATTCAAATATCATACACCTATTGCAATATTATTTAAACAGAAAGATATGATGACTGGAAGATGTCTATGTGGTATAATTCATAATATCAAAACACAGATAGAGTCCAAGGAAGAACATGAAATATTCACATGAAGTGAGGGTGGATGGAAGGAGCAAGGGAGGATTGGAGTCCTCTACAGATTGAAGCACGAAACAAGGAGTTGGTACTTGAAAACAAGAGGATTGGAGTCCCATACACGTTGGAGCCTGATCTATAGGGAGTTGGTGTTTCCTCAAGTTGGTTCTTGAAAAATAGGGTAATGGTGTTTCCTTGAGTTGGTGATTAAAAGAAGAGATATTGGCGTCTCTTACAAGTTGTAACTTGTAAATGAAATATAAATTTTATGATTGTTACTTTTAAAATTCAGAGTTCTGTACATTCTTGTTGATAAATTGTTATAAATTAAAAAATATTTGATTTAATTTGAGAAAAAAAGTAGTAATATTGATTCACCCCCCCTCTCAGTATTGAACACCATTCCAACATAGGTGAGTGTGTAATATCTCCAACACCCCCCTTGAACACTACTAGGGTGTACATGATGAATGGTTCTTGAAAACAAAGCCCATGTTAGGTATACATTGTACAATGCATCTAAGAATGAAATATTGAAAAAGAGAGGAAAGAGGGAAAACCTCATGGGAACCTCCCCCCCCCCTCAAAGGAGAATGAATAAAAAATAAACGAGAATGAACAATTTTTTTTTCTAAGCAACTGTGTCCTTCACTCCATGATGACCTCACAATTGTGCAAGTTTGTGCTTGTTGAATATTTGGTTGAATATGTATATGTTTACACAGATCCGATGAAGTATATGCACTAGTGAAATTTTTACACATATCCATTTATCATTTTATAATGAAGAATATCCAAATGAAGTTTCGATGAAACTTTGAAAATCATGCGACCGTTTCTGGAAAAACTCTAAAATTTTGCTGATTTTAAAATTATCATAACTTCACTTCCCGGACTCCGTTTTGGACAATTGTTTTTTGAAATTGGGTATTTTTTCGAGAGGAATTCAAATATCTAATTTTTTTCTACAAATTTTGCTAAAACATTTCATAATTGAATCTGATGTGCGCAACCCCCTTTGTGGCTCCTGATAGGCATGCATGACACATGCATGTGGCCCCTGAGATGCATGCATGGGATTCTCTGCATGTGGCTCCTGGGGTGAATGGATGTGTTATCAGACAAATAGGTAAGTGAAGACACAAACCGATCTCCCTAACTTCCACAGGAATCTAGAACAAAACAAGACAGAATACAAAGTTCACCTTATACTTCATTGTCATATAAACTAGTTTGGAGAGGTACAAGTGACATACCTTTTAAACAACGCTTGATCCTCGCTAGTGGCATCCTTGTAGCCCCTTATTTGATTTTGTGGGATGGTGAACCCATTTAATAATCAAAAACCAACAAAGAGAGAGAACAAAGATATATATACTCCAATGAATTCTATGTATAAGATCAAGGAGTTACACAATAAAACTTAAGACACCTTTATAGGAAATAAATGTATTGTTGCATTATATTAAATGGAAAGTGGAGAATACAACCCATGCCTTGATGTTTCAAGGTCCCTTTAAATGACTCTTTTCTCCAACACACACACCTTTTCTCCAATTCCTTTGATGAAGAAGATCCACAATCTGACTTAGAGAACTAAAGCAAAGCTCTTAAATATAATCTATACTAGAACACTTCATGCATATGCAAGGCCTTGAAAACCTTAGCCTTTTCCATAAGAGATCCATATTTATATAGGGTGAAAGAGAGATGGATGAGGGGATTAGGATGATCTGACTAAATCAAAGAAGTTATTAAGATCCAAACTGATCGGAGGCCACCTAATCTTCTAGAAGATTCCCTTCTAGAACATTCATGAATTTTGACTTTTACTTTTCTTAAGCATCATCACACCCTATGCATAGGTAGCTTACAATGACGTCGTAGTCCAGATTTAGTGTAGATTGCGATGATCAGGCATCGTCACACCCCATGCATACAACAGGGTGTGATGACCTTCCTTGTTATAGTTTTTGAAAGAGGAAAAACAAACCAATTTTCTCATGGAGAAAGTCTCTAATATTTTCAGGGAACATGACAATGAGTTAAGCACATGTTTTCAGTTGATCACTGAGGTAACCAAAATAATGTGTAACATAATGCCCCCCAAAGTATGAAACTGGAACTTGTGACAACTGAAATACTTTGTAGAATGTGTGTGTCGAAAACAAGGAGCACATCGATCGAGAATCTGAAAACAATCAAGCATCTACATAATAATATACCATCTTCTGAGGTAGGTATTCCCATGCTTAGACTATAAGTGACTCTAATCATAAGTGTCAAATGAGTCATGGCCACTAAATATACACTGTGGATCCATGTCATCATGATTCAACATAGCCACCAGAAATACACTCTGGAGATATGCTCTAAAAGAATTCAAATTCGGACATAGACACGAGACATACACAATGGATCTATGTGTTAGTACAAAATTATGAATACTCCATTGCAACCTGGACTAATATGATGAGATCCAGGGTATTCATTTCCATTGTCTCTAAGTACGAATCTATCCATGTGATTACAGGTGTCGAAGTCAAACATGGTAGAAACCACTTGATTACCGGTCATTAATGAAAACCATTAACAAGTGCGAAGGAAATCACCATTGATGTCAAATGAATCCCAAGGTACTCTAGTAAAATTCAACGAATATGAATAAATGAGTTGAAGTCGAACACTCGATGGAATCTTCCAATAAGAGGTCAATGATGTGAACCCATTGTTGAAAGCAAAGAAACCTACCATTGAGACATGCAGCCTCTAAAGTACTAAATGATTTCTAAATCTTGTTCCCAAAAAATGAGTTGAAGTCAATAGGAAAAGACTCATCATAGGAGGGCCTTGATGTACCCCCCATTAATGACACAAAATATGTAACAGATTTGAAGTAGATCAGATTATGAAGTGATTCAGAATTGACTTAGGGAAGACCGACATGGTAGAAAATTTATAACTACAGATGGCCGACTCGATAGAAGACTTGTTTAGGTTGGACTTCTCTTGAACATATGAACGGCATGACAATTGTCTTGGAAGTATTGAATCTAGGAGAACCTAACATATGAACTTGTGGATGGTCAAACGAGAGACAAATGGATTTTCCAACCCGGATACAATGATGAAGGGGGTGTCATGTTCAAGAGCGACTATTACTTCCACTAACAAAAATACAAAGACACCTTTCTTTCCCAATTTCCCCCCACCATTTCTGGTGAGTACCTCTTTATTTTTACACAAGATTGAGGAGGATAACATATGCTTGTAAATGTAAGATCATCTTTCAGATGAGTCCCTCAGAGTATGTTTAATGAACCCTAAGAATGAGTGGTTTGATCCCATATGGGTCTTTCGATGTTTATTTAATGAGTCCAAAGAAAGAAAACTCATGGGTTTTTCTTTTTTAGAGAGTCTGAAAAACATTTAAAGAGAACTCCATAAGGTCCTTTTTTGTAAGTTAGTCTAATGAGACCGAAAAAGAGATAACCTACCACTCATCAGACGTTTTCTTCAAATACTTTTACAAGCGTGAAAAGAACAAGGTCACTCGGATATCTTTTCATGTTCAGGGAGCTTGAAAAGAGCTTAAAGGATACTCCATAGGTTTCATTTTTTGTATTACCAATGCGAGTTCGAAGAATGATAAAATATTACTCGATTGAATTCTCATGGTTTCACGAGTGTGAGAAAGAATTAAGACTATGCTCAAAGTTTTTCCTAAAAAAGCCTAAAAGCATATGTACATAAGAAAAATATGAAAAAACAATAAAAAAGGGACACCTATTCAAACGTCAAATCCCTATACCTTTTAATCTGCAATAGTCAACACTTCGCAAAGTTGGTTAGACTTTAGGGCATGGATAAAATATAAAAATAATTTAATTTTGCATTAAAATATGGTAAAAAAAAATAAAATAGGCCAAAACACCATTTTACCATTTCATTTGCAAATTTACCCAAATAGTTCTCCAAAACCCTCTTTTCTCCCCAAATTTCAACTATCGATTTTAGAGAGTTTGGTGGATCATTTTGCGAACCGTCTCTATAAAAAATGTAATCTTCTTCTTCTTTATCCTTTCATGGTTTCAAATTTTGTTTTCATAGGTTAAATTTGGATTTTAGGCCAATTTTTTGGGGCTACCTACGCGGTGAGATCGTCGCAGGTCCACTGTATCGTGAACTGTGACGATATGACATCGTCGCAGGGGACCCAATAGACAGGGTGCGGTGACGTCACTCTACGTAAAAGCGCATCCCTGCGTCGACCGTGGTCAAATTTTTGAAAAGATAAATCTAACTAGAAAAACCTCCAGGAATGAATTTTTTATGTTTCTAATCTTCTTTTAATGTCCCTTGGGAGGATTTCCTTGGTCAAAATGCTCGAGTGACGTTAACAAGATCATGAGGAAGAGGATTATTTTTCTGGGAATGACCTAGACATAGTTATAGGGCTAAGGCAATGTGGGTTACTCAATTTTTTCAAGGTTTAGGGCATGAGAGCCCAACTGAGGTTGCTAGAGTATTTGGTTCACATGTGGGATGTGAACGAACAAGCCTTTATCGTGGGTGTTCATACACTCACATTGGATATAGAGGATATCTACTTTCTGACAGGGTTGTCTCTCCATGGTTCACAGGTATCACTCACATGAAGCAAGGGTGGGGGAGAACCCATGGATTACTATGTCTCTCACCATTGTGTGCCAGGTATGAAAAAACATAGTGGCAAGGTGGCCATCAGAGATGTTTGAGATTTACCATTGCGGTCCATCCTTTATACCATTACCTGGATGGTAGGGAGTGCTGCTCCCCACATGGATTTACAAATCTATTTTCAGTATGCGATAGAGTGCATGGAACCCATGGTATTCAACCAGTGCGAGGGTGTACTGAAAAGAATGAAAAAACAACTCACAATGTGCCGAAACGATCAGTTGAAACAATTTGGTTATGGGTCCATTTTGGTGTCCTTCTTGGAGAGAGTTCATGTCCTATGTCTACAGGTGGAGTGGGGTATACCTGCTCCACAAGATCCACAGATGAATAGGTGGGTGGATCTAATGGCTCGTCATGGTGGCGTTCCTATCGTCAAATATGCCGGTGTTTTCTTCCAATGGCTGAGGAATTAACTAATCATGGTGGAGGACTATGCATACACAGGGACAAATTTTTGCGAGGATCCTGATCTAGCTCTTCCTGAGGGATCTCAGTGGGGGGACATATGTAAGAAATAAATTTTTGTTATATGATGTTTTTTATATTTTAATTATAGAAATATTTTTTGTGTCATCTATCCAAGACTAATCAAGTGCTCTCAATAATGCAGACGTGGGGCCTTATCGTCCTCTGGGATCATCTCCCATCTAGAGGCGAGGAGAGAGAGGTGCTGTAGCAGGGGTAGCTTCCATGGATCTCGAGGCTATTGAATAGAACCTAGAGGGACTAATCATGAATAGCATTGATTCTACGATGGATGAAATTTCTAGGCACTATCAATGCCACGTAGTTGGCATATTTGCATCTATTGGTCGACTGCTTCGTAAAGTGGCACGGGCAGTTGTTTGTTACAATGAGAAACATCCTTGATGATTTTTGTACATGAATCCATGAGCTTCTCTTTTTGATATTTTGGTCTTTGGACAAACACTTTTTTGTAACTTTTCTCGTTATAAATATAAAGTTCTTATCGCCTTACTTGTTTTTGTAAAAAGTGTGATTGGGTTTATAAATGTCTCAAATGTTTTTCTAACACGTAATTATCCAATGCATCTGTCAATGTATTTAGACATCTAGGAATATGTTGATACTCAATGTAATCAAAATGTCTTTCCAAGAGGAAAATTCATAAATATACCTGTAACAAAGTAGAACTTTGGATGGAATAAATGTTACTCAACTATAGTACTACTAACTATGAATCAAGTCATAGAATAAGATGACAGATGCCAAGTGAAACGACGTCAGTTAGAAACTTGATAACTGAATTGTATTCCACAATATTATTAGTTGCATGACCAAGGAAAACACCATGTAGACTGATCAATTCATCCGTAGGTGCATAGATTTCCCAAGCAACAGACGCTAAGTTTTGAGTACTGTGACAAGCACCATCATCAAAGCCAATATAGGGTAGCGAAGACAATGACATCTGGAAACCAAGCACAATGTAAGGTAAGCAGTTGAAAGGTGGAACCAAAAATGAAAAAGCACACAAGAGTATGATACACTAAAAATACACAACACTTATGAAAAAATGGTTTAAGCATAATACTTCTTCAAGTAAAGCCCATTTCTGGGTTCACTCAAAGAAATTCCATCATAATATACTAGCTCATAGGCCCCTTTCTCCAACACTTGTTTGACAATATAAGGGCCACACCACATGGGATCTAATTTTACGACCCCTAATAAGTCATGATATTGTTCATAAAGAAGAACCAATTCACCCTCAGAAAAAACACGTGGTTTGACATGCTTTCCATATTGAGATTTGACATGATTTTTCTGAGTTTTGATGACTAAGGCAACATCACAACAAGTCTTGTATAATTGCATCAAATACAAGAGATGTTTTGACGCAGCCGCACTCCTCGGAGCACGTCCGCTTCCTCAGGACCTTCTTTCTTCACGGACCGAAGAACTCAAAGGTTCCTCTGATCCCCTATCGAGAATTTTCCTTACCCACAGTAAATCTTCTATTGATCTCCCTTAATGATCGGGAAATCGGACCTCATGATTTCGCGAATCCTATGGTCGCGTGTTTTGTGCCTCACAATTCCCCGAATTCTGATGCGAGTCAACGTTGACTTCTCCCTTCCTCTATTGGGACTTCTTCTCCATTGCGATTTCAAAACTCGCGATGTAGACTACTTTCCTTACCATCCTCCGATACCCGACACGCCGACACTCCGACTCACGTGCGAGCCGTTTCCTCGACTCTCGTTGCTTCTATCGGGATTTCGGGATTCACGGGATCGCGAATCCTGATGTCAATGGATTCGGGACTCTCCTTTTCCCGATCCCCGATATGGTATGCCACCTGTCCTCCACGAAACCTGTTGTGGCCTACACAACCTTGCTCGTCGGAATATCACGGATCACGATATCAACCTGTCTGAGTATCCTGTTCTCAGGACCTCCGATATGTCGAACCGCGACTTCCCTTGGATCTTCTAACATGCATCCCCACCGATGGACGGTTCTGATCTTGTCGGGATATCATGAATCGCGATATCATAATTCTTGTTACAAAAACTTGGTGCTTCGACTCACGATTCTCCGATATGCGATGTCACGTGTAGATCTAACGATCTGTCTGTCTCGGATCGACGACTCTGCCCCTCCTGAGCTTTAAACCTTTCAGAACTTCTCGCCGTAACCCCCTTGCACCTCCGAAAGATCTAACGGTTCTCGGAACTTCGCAAAATCTCCTCAGAGGATTTCGACCGTCCGTTCTTCCTTATGCAATCCACGAAATGAAGAAGTGTCTCCCCACGAGACTCGCTCACCTGCTCGCAAAATTGTGACGCTTCCCTCGGACTTCCAATAGTAGATTCCTTGCGCTTATCCTTTAGTGAAATTGAAGGCCTACTCCTCCTGAGCTATTCCACGACCTCGGTCTTCTTGGAAACCTCTTGCACGCACTCCTTGCGGCAACCCTTCAACCTCGACTGAGTGTTGAAGTCTCTCAACCCTGCGCACTCCTGCAACAACAGTCTTCTAGCAGTTCTCACTCAGGTTCGCAACCCTGAGACTTTCTCTTAGCCTGTGCACTTCTTGCACGGCCCTGTGCCTAATTGCACCTTCGAGGAAATGAGAACAAAAACTATCTCTAATTGAACCCTTCTGTCAACGCACTCCTTGCGGAAAATTCGACTGCACTCCTTGTAGGAATTCTCTGGCTCAATTAGAGAAACAATTGAAACTCATTCACTCTTCCTCTCAGACTTCAATTCAACCATGAAATCACATACACAACATATAAAATCAAATGTATGATAGGAAATAAACATCCATGAGCATAACATCAACACACAGAGAAACAACACAAACCATGAACTTGAATCAAAGCTTTCTTATATTAATTCAACTACTTGTACATGGGTGTTCTTCATATAATTCTCTACATTCTTTTCTTCTGCTTCTCATCTATTCTTAGGCTCAGGCTAATTCTCTCCTGAACTATCTTACAATGTACAAAGGAGGGTGTCTATATCCATTTTCCCTCTTGAACTCTAAGCTATCAAATCTAGAATTAAATTCCTATCTAACTGCATTAATTATATTAAATGCCGACTATCTACCTAAGGACGAGAGCTATCCTCTCAAGGTCCATTACAATACACAAGTGCTCCCTTCATAATTAACTTCATTAAATATTTGGTGCATTAATTCCCAAGTGTTTTCAAAATTTGCGCTGTCTTGTCCAGCTGTCCTTCGCTTCCGCACTGGCTCGCTTGATGAGTTGGCGATGCTCCTGCATCATACTCCTTGGCTTGAAAACTTTCATGGGCTCCTGTCCATGAGCTTCTGCACGGTCTGTCCATGCTTTTGTATCACTGTTTTTCTCTCCCAGCTGACATCTTCCATTGGGTGATTCTTCCACTTGACCAGATACTCGAAGTATTGCTTTTGCCTGGTCTTCTTACCCACTCTCTTGTCCAGTATGCATTCCATTTGTGGCTTCTCTGCAACTGGTAATTGTTTCATCCACTGGATCACTGACTCTTCAGCTCCAGTCTATGATTCTTCTGCTCTGTATGGGTATAAATCTGCGATATTGAATATCGGAGATACCCCAATGCCATCCGACAACTCGATCTCATAAGCATTTTCTCTGAATTTTCTCAAGACCTTGCATGGCCCGTTTTTCTTCATTTTTATCTTATTGTATGTTCCCCTTGGGAAACTTTCTTTCCTCAAATGTGCCAGAACTAGATCACCAACTTCAAACTGAAGTTGTCTCCGATGTTGATCTGCCCTGCGCTTGTACTCCTAACTTGAATCTTGCAGTCGCTGCTTCACCTGGCTGTGAAGTTGTTTCATTGCCTCAACGAATTCCTCTGTACTAGCACTGCTAGTAGTAGTCTGTTCTGAATCCCTTAGTTCAGAAACTCCCCTCGGCTGCAACCCATATACAATTTGAAATGGACTTCGGCCTGTGCTCCTGTTCACAGAGTCATTGTATGCGAACTCTGCTTGTGGCAATATACTGTCCCAACTGTTGTGGTGTTTCGTCACCAAGCTTCGCAACAAGTCTCCCAGACTTCTGTTCACTACTTCCGTCTGCCCATCTGTCTGTGGATGATAAACCGAACTAAATTCCAAATTAGTTCCCAGTTTCTTCCATAAGGTCCTCCAAAAATTTCCTACGAACTTAGTGTCTCTGTCCGAAACTATGCTTTTCGGCAACCCATGAAGTCGAATGACCTCCTTGAAAAATAGATTTGCGATGTGCGTCGCATCGCTGGTCTTCTGGCATGGAATGAAGTGTTCCATTTTAGAAAATCTGTCCACGACCACAAAGATTGAATCAACACCTCTTTTCATCCTCGACAACCCCAATACAAAATCCATGCTAATCGCCTACCATGGCCTCTCTGGTATGGGCAATGGCTGATAAAAACCTGCATTTTTCTTTCTCCCATTCGAATGCTGGAAAACTCTACATCTGTCAACGAACCTATTGACATCTGCTCGCATCCCTGGCCAAAAATATGACTCATTCAGCTTCGTGAATGTCTTGTCATGGCCAAAATGTCTTGCCAATCCACCACTATGTTTCTCCTTTAACAAGTTCTCCCTCATGGAGCATTTCAGAATACACAGTTGATTTCCTCTAAACAACAACCCTTCCTAGATCATATAATCTATCCAAGGACTCCTATCTCTGAGAACTAGATTCTTAGCTGCTTCATACGCCTCTGCAAAATATTCATCTCTTGCGTACATGTCCCTGAGATTTTCAAAACCCAATGTTTTGACTCAGAACTCCTGCAACAACAAACATTTCCTGCTCAAAGCATCAACCACTTTGTTAGCAGTACCCGAAATATGTTTAATCACAAATGTGAAATTCTGCATATACTCTACCCATTTTGCATGTTTCTGATTCAACTTCTCCTGTTGAGTCACAAACTGTAAGGCATGATTATCACTATATAAAACAAATTCTTTTGGTATCAAGTAATGCCTCCACTTCTTTAGCACTTGTATGATAGCATAAAACTCTTTTTCATACGTGGAGTATTTCAGTTTCGCTTCATCTAGCTTCTCGCTGAAATATGCAACCGACCTGTCTTCCTGACTCAAGACCGCTCCTATGGCAAACCCACTTGCATCACATTTCACTTGAAATGTCTTCAGGAAATCTGGCAACACCAAAACCAGTTGTTCTGTGATCTTCCGTTTCAACAGATTGAAACTCTTTTCAGCATCAGCCATCCAGTGAAAAGACTTATGTCGCTTCTTCACTGTATCCATCATCGCTGCGCTAATCCCACTGAAATTCCTGATGAATTTTTGGTAGAAACTAGCTAAACCATGAAAACTTCTCATCTCAAATATATTTCTCAGTGATGGCCAATTCTTGATCACTTCTACCTTATCCAGATCCATCCTCAACTCATTATCCGAAATAACAAAACCCAAGTAAATGAGCTCTGTCTTCATAAATGAGGACTTCTTCATATTAATCAACAACTTCTCCTGCTGTAGCTTCTTCATCACAATGGCCAAATGCTTCAAGTGCTCTGCCACTGACTTACTGTAAATCAATATATCATCCAAATACACAATGACAAATTTCCTGATGAACTCCCTCAGGACTTCATTCATCAACCTCATAAAGGTACTCGGTGCATTTGTTAAGCCAAACGGCATGACTAGCCATTCATACAATCCTTCGTTTGTCTTGAATGTTGTCTTCCACTCATCGCCTTATCTCATATGAATCTGGTGGTATCCGCTCTTCAAATCAATCTTTGAAAAGTACTTTTCTCCACTCAGGCAATCCATCAGATCATCCATTCTTGGTAATGGGAATCTATACGCGATGGTTATTTTTTTGATCGCTCTTGAGTCAGTACACATCCTCCAACCTCCATCCTTCTTGGGACTGAGTACCATTGGAATAGCACACAGACTCAAGCTTTCTCTGACCAATCCCTTGTCCAATAAATCCTGGACTTGTCTTTTAACCTCCTCATTTTCTTGCGGCATCAATCTGTACGCGGCTTTATTCGACAACCTAGCTCCTGGTATGAGGTCTATATGATGACTCACACTTCTCATCGGTGGAAACGAACGAGGTAATTCATCCACTATGATGTCAGCGAACTCTTCCAACAGTTCCTGAACTTCTTCTGGTAGATCATACACTCTTGTGTTAGTCAGAACAATCCTCGGCTTTCTGACCACAAAGAATTGTGGATCTTCTTTCTTCTTCACCTCTGTAAGAAGTTCCTTCCCACTCATGAGAAGTATTGTGTTGCTTACCTTCGGCTTTACCTTCTTATCCTTTATCAGAAGCAACATATGGGTTCTCCCATTCTTCTTCAGGGTATATGTGTTCATTCTCCCATCATGAATCACTTTTCTGTCATATTTCCATGGTCTACCCAGCAATAGATGACATACATCCATGGGAATAACATCACATAAAATCTTATCATTATATCCACCTATCTTGAATTCAACCAAGCATTGTTTAGTAACAGTTACCTGGTGTCCTTTTTGTAGCCACGACTGGGATGATCAGTCGTATCCAGCTCCAGCTTCTCTACCATCTCTGTGGATATGAGATTATCCGTGCTACCACTGTCCACGATAACCTTGCATACCCTATCCTTGGTCTTGCAAGCTGTTCTGAAAATTCTGGTCCTATGAACCGAGCTTTCCACCTCCTTCTCAGGTGTCAAAAGAACTTTTCGCATCATAAGCGATCTTCTGCCTTCTGCATCTTCGGCCTCAACATCCCGCCTCTATGCTTCGGTGATGTGAGATTCTCCAATGTCCTTCTTTTTCTCTGGACACTCGTAAGACTTGTGCCCATTCTTCCCACATGTAAAGCATGTGATTACTCCACCTCTTCCTCTTCCTCTACCTATGGTATGAGGAAAAGTGTTTGCATCAACATATCCTCCACTCTTCTCATTATGCTGCCCTCTCTGTTCAACATGTGGCCCTCGCTGTGAGGTCCCTCCTCTTTCAACTTTACCCTGAGGTCTCTTCCATTCCTCCTTGGGCTTCTGGTATTTGTCCTGGGCAACTGCCTTGCCTCTGGGATGACTTCTGCCTCGACCTCGCTGACCTTGCTTACGGCTCAACTTCTCTTTAGCTTTCAAAGCCATCTGATAAGCATCCTCCACAGTCCGAATGGTCGCCATACTCAATTCATATTGAATGTCGTATCTTAGGCCATTCAGATATCTCGCAACCTTCTCATCATCTCTCTCTCGATGACCTGCTCCGATGTTCAGTCGATAGAATTCTTCAGTGTATTCTTTCATTGTCATCAGCTTCTGTCTCAGGTTCTGCATTCTACTGAACAAAGTAATTTGATAATCCCTCAGGATGAACTTTGCCTTCATCTTTGCAATCATTCGATCCCAACTCTTGATCTTCTGTTTTCCTTTGCAGCATCTGTCATCTTGTAGCTCGTCCCACCACAATGCCGCATGTCCCTTCAAGCACGTGATAGAATTCTTGAATTTCTTATCCTCTTCGATATCTTCATAATCGAAGTATGTATCCAGAGCTCTAATCCAATCTATAATCTCCTTTGCATCCAAGTTTCCCTTGTAAACTGGAATGTCCATCTTGGCCTTTGCACCCATCCTGGCAATAGCTTTAATTAAGCGTTCTTTCACTGCATCCTCAGCTGCAACTTCCTCTTCGCGTTCGACTTCAACTTCATTCTCTGAATCGCTGAAATCCCCTGCACTAGCTATGCATCTCTGAGCTGTCTCCATGTCTTCAAGTCTTTCTCGAAGATCTCTCATCTGTCTCTCCATTTCTGGATTGACTACTTGCCTACCTCTTCTTCTCACCTCCCTATCCTCTGGATCAGGTGACTGTCTTTCTCTTCTCGGCGGCATAGTGGATTCTCTTCTCTGCTACAGAAAGCAAAGAGATATTCCCGCTCTGATACCAAACCTGATGCAACCGCACTCCTCGGAGCACGTCCGCTTCCTCATGACCTTCTTTCTTCATGGCCCGAAGAACTCAAAGGTTCCTCTGATCCCCTATCGGGAATTTTCCTTACCCATAGTAACTCTTCTATTGATCTCCCTTAATGATCAGGAAATCGGACCTCGCGATTTCGCGAATCCTATGGTCGCGTGTTTTGTGCCTCACAATTCCCCTAATTCTGATGCGAGTCAACGTTGACTTCTCCCTTCCTCTATCGGGACTTCTTCTCCATCGTGATTTCGCAACTCGCAATGTAGACTACTTGCCTTACCAACCTCCGATACCTGACACGTCGAAACTCCGACTCACGTGCGAGCCGTCTCCTTGACTCTTGTTGCTTCTATCAGGATTTCAGGATTCGCAGGATCGCGAATCCTGATGTCAATGGATTCGGGACTCTCCTTTTCTCTATCCCCGATATGGTATGCCACTTGTCCTCCACGAAACTTGATGTGGCCCACACAACCTTTCCCGTCGGAATATCGCGGATCGCGATATCAACCTGTCTAAGTATCCTGTTCTCAGGACCTCCGATATGTTGAACCCCGACTTCCCTTGGATCTTCTGACATGCATCCCCACTGATGGATGGTTCTGATCTTGTCGGGATATCGCAAATCGCAATATCGTAATTCTCGTTACAACAGCTTGGTGCTTCGACTCGTGATTCTCCGATATGCGATGTCATGTGTAGATCTAACGGTCCATCTGTCTTGGATCGACAGCTCTGCCCCTCCCGAGCTTTAAACCTTTCGGACCTTCTCGCTGTAACCCCCTTGCACCTCCGAAATATCTAACGGTTCTCGAAACTTCGGGAAATATCCTCAGAGGATTTCGACCGTCCGTTCTTCCTTATGCAATCCAAAAAATGAAGAAGTGTCTCCCCACGAGACTTGCTCACCTACTCGCAAACCTGCAATGCTTCCATCGGACTTCCAATAGGAGCTTCCCTGCGCTTATCCTTGAGTGAAATTGAAGGCCTACTCCTCCTGAGCTATTCCATGACCTCAATCTTCTTGGAAACCTCTTGCATGCACTCCTTGCGGCAACCCTTCAACCTCGATTGAGTGTTGAAGTCTCTCAACCCTGCGCACTCCCGCAGCAGCAGTCTTCTAACAGTTCTTGCTCAGGTTTGCAACGCTGAGACCTTCTCTTAGCCTGTGCACTTCTTGCACAACCCTGTGCCTAATTGCGCCTTCGAGGAAATGAGAACAAAATCTATCTCTAATTGAACCCTTCTGTTAATGCACTCCTTGTGGACAATTCGACTGCACTCCTTGCAGGAATTCTCTGGCTCAATTAGAGAAACAATTGAAACTCATTCACTCTTCCTCTTAGACTTCAATTCAACCATGAAATCACATACACAGCATATAAAAGCAAATGTATGACAGGAAATAAACATCCATGAGCATAACATCAACACACAGAGAAACAACACAAACCATGAACTTGAATCAAAGCTTTCTTCTATTAATTCAACTGCTTGTACATGGGTGTTCTTCATACAATTCTCTGCATGCTCTTCTTCTTCTTCTCTTCTATGCTCAGGCTCAGTCTAATTCTCTCCTGAACTATCTTACAATGTACAAAGGAGGGTGTCAATATCCGTTTTCCCTCTTGAACTCTAAGCTATCAAATCTAGAATTAAATTCCTATCTAACTACATTAATTATATTAAATGCCAACTATCTACCTAAGTACGAGAGCTATCCGCTCAAGGTCCATTACAATACACAAGTGCGCCCTTCATAATTAACTTCATTAAAGATTTGGCGCATCAATTCCCAAGTGTTTTCAAAATTTGCGCTGTCTTGTCCAGCTGTCCTTCGCTTCAGTGCTGGCTCGCTTGATGAGTTGGTGATGCTCCTGCATCACGTTCCTCTTCAGCTGAGGTGTTAGGGAGAAGTTCAACAACTAGTTTCAAAGATGAGATTTCACATTCAATCGACATAATTGCTTCAATACCATATACTAATTGAAAATGTGTGAATCCTGTGGTAGACTTAATGGATGTCCAATAGGCCCATAATGTTGAGAAGCGAATCATGTGCCAACTTGAATTGTGAATTCCTACCATCCGTCGAAGCATAGTAGTGAAAAATTTGTTGATTTCTTCAACTTGGCCATTGACTTGCAAATAATAAGGGGTTGAGTTTTCATGTCGAAGACCCAAATTCTCGGTAAGTTTAGACATTATGAAATTGCTAAAATGACTACCATGGTATGTGACGATGGCTTGAGGGACACCAAATCTAGTAATGATATGATTGAATATGAATAACGTTGTAGTTTTCCCGGTATTATCAAATGTAGGCATCGCCTCGGCCCACTTAGTGAAATAATCCAAGGCTACAATGATGTATCCATGCCCCCCGACCGAGTGAAGATTATATGTCATGAATTCAATGCCCCATTTAGTGAATGGACCAATGGAAACTACAGGGTGTAAGGGAGAAGGATGATATCAAGTCTTATTGTTGTAGATTTGACAAGCGTGACATTTATGGATGACAATAATGCAATCCTTAAACAATGAAGGACATAAATAACCATCTCGTAAGATATTTTGGGCAGTGGCATACCTAGACATATGACCGCCACATGCTCTAGAATGATAGTCATTCAAAGCTTTTTCAACTTCATCATGGGTGGGGCATCGTTTAAATATGGAGTCAATACCACAATGGTAAAGGGTATCACCAAGGATAATGTATCGACGAGCTTGATACCGAATACAACAACGACCCGTACTAGAAATATCAGGCTGAAAATTTTGGGTTTGGAGATAAATGATAATGTCTCTATACCATATGTCGTCAGAACTGTTCAGAAAGAGATATTCATCTGGAAAATAATATTCTTCCACAATTTCTGTTTCAGTAGAGGGAAGGTCACATATCAACATGGAAAAAACCAAAGACGTCTTTGACTTGGCATGCTCAAACTCCAAATCAAACTCTTGGAGAATAACTATCCATTTAGAGTATTTTCCCCACAACAATTGTCAAGTAAGGATGTGTTGCATGAGGTTGCAATCATAAACGAATGTGGTTTTACGTAATAATATGTAGTGATGAAAACGTTGAACAACTTGAACAAATTCCAAGGCCAATTTCTCCACATGTAAATATTTGGTTTCGGTGGTCGTGAGATTCCGACTCAAATAATATATAACACGTTCATCATGCGAATCATCCTCTTGAACTAGAACCATAGAAATGGTAGAGTCCGAAGCAAATAAGTACACGAAATAATCTCGACTATAATTGGGTGGAAACAAAAGTGGTGTACGGGTCAAGGCAAATTTCAAAGATTCAAAGGCTTTGTTGGTAGTGTTGTCCCATACAAAATCATAACCTTTCTTAAGAAGTTGAGTAAATCCTTTCATTAATTCAACATAGTTTGGAATGGATCGACGTAAAAAGTTTACCTTCCCTTCTAAACTTTGGAGTTGGCGTAGTGTGAAAGGAGGAGGTAAATTGAGGATAGCCTCAACCTTCAGAGGGTCCACTCTAATCCCATGTGTAGACATGATAAAACCAAGAAGTCGTCCGGACTCCACACAAAAACCACATTTTTGTGGATTCAATCGTATGCGATAATAACGACAACGTAGGAAAATAGCTCGTATATGTGCCGAGTGATCTTGATGACGCATAGAATGTGTCGGGAGATCATCTAGGTAGGGTTGTACAATGTGCTTAATGTCACGAAAAGCATAATACATAGTGCGTTGAAAAGTCACACCAACATTTTTGAGACCAAAAGGTAGTTTCCGGTATGCAAAGGTTCCCCAAGGGAAAATAAAAGCAATCTTATGTTGATCTGCAGATAAAATATTGTTTTGATTATAGCCTACCATTAAGGAGAATATTTCACTCTCGACATAGTCGTCAACAATCTGGTCAACGAAAGGGGTTGGATAATTACATTCAGGACAAGATTTATTGATATCCCTATAATCTACACAAACACGGATCATGCCTTGTTTCTTCGTAACTGGAACAATATTGGACACCCAATCAGTTAAAGCCACTGGATATACAAAACTGGATTTAATAAGTTTTTCATCTTCGAGCTTAATAGCAACATATTTGCGTGGATGTACTAGGCGAAGTCTCTATCAAACGGGTTTAGCATCCAGGTAAGTCTTAATCTCATGTACAACAATATCTGGATCAATTCCAGGCATTTATTCGTAACTCCAGGAAAAAAACATCACAAAATTCTTGGAAAAGAGCTTTGTAAGTACGAACCTCATCAACAAAACATGAGGCACCGATGTGAACATTTTCCACGACTCTAGTTTTAATTGAAATATCAAGAGGGATGGTAGGTGAAATATTGCCTAAGTTCCCCTCATACAAAACATCGTGTGTTGGTTCAGGAATAGAGGAAATAATAACAATGGTAGACAAAGTCGAAATCTGTTGATAACTCTCCATGGTCTTGGGTTCCAGGAAGAGAATAGAATGATGATGCCCATTGTTCCATGGAGTATCTTCCATAGACATAACTTTCATGATCATCTCATCAGTGGGAAATATCACATGAAACATATCAGGAGATGTATCACAAAGAGAATGAGGAGAAGGAGTTGTCGATTGAATAGCTTGATAAGACAATTCTACCAGACTCAAAGGAACTCGATCACCGTAACGAAGACAATCATCAGAGCTAGGTACTATCCACGGGTCATAAGACTCAGGGGTTTCACTAATAGAGGTCGATATCATATTAATAGAGATACAAAAGGAGGAGGAATATCAGGTGGTGGAATAGGAAATGTACCCATTAACGATGAATCTTTTAAAATACCCACACCAACATTCTCATAACCGGGAGGTGTTTTCGCAATGAAAGGTATGTTTCTAGTACATGAATCATAATTAAATAAGGCCAGTTGATCGACAATAATTAATTTTCCTTGGTGTGGGAAACGTAACACACAGAAAAGAGTAGAAACAACTTCTCGCATGGAATCAATCCAACTACGGACAAGTAGAAGGTTGTAATCGAGAGGTGCATCAAAGACCTCAACTTCAACATTAACCGCTTTTCCTTCTAACGTAATAGACAACGAAGGAATAACACCATAATGTTTAAACCATGTACCATTAAAGTCCTTGAGATTATTGTGTGACTCGGTAAGGGCAGGAGAGCTAATGGATTTCCAACAGGTAACAGACATGACACAAGTTGAGGCTCCTTCATCAATAATGGTTCAAATATATTCTTATTTTCCACTTGTATTTGAAACAATAATTGAGGAGGAAGCCTTGGAATATGATCTTCCAAGTCAAAGATTATCAAATTTGTATTGGTAGGATCAATTCCACCAATATCCTTTAACAATGCCTTCCGTTGAGTAGGACAACTTTGAAGGACTTCGAGAGACGACCTCGCAGAGGGTGCTTGTGTAAGGTATTCTACAATACTGTAGTTTTGGGCAGCACATGCGTAAGGATTAAACGACGACTTTCGAACAACACCCTTAGGGGGAGGACAAAGAACTGTATCTAGGCCAGGTTGTTCGAGATGAAGAGGACCGTTTGGAGGTGAGGTTGGTGGAGGAGGTTGAATCAACGAGGGTGGTGAGTCATCAAATTTATATTTCAAAGGAGAATAATATTTGGATCGAGTCGCGATTGCAACTTCGTTCTTCTTGGAGTCACCAATACACATAAGTACATAAGACGTGGTAGAGGGAGAAGTTTGGTCATGAATGACTAATTGGGCCTGCTGCTGAGAAAGAAATAGTTGTGACAAAACGACATGTGTAGAAGGTGTCCTAGTCCCTTGCAGGAACTTAGTAACCTCAACACGTCATGGACAATATTTCGTATAATGATCCTCACCACAGATTAGGCAAGGATAATGAGGTTTGCGCTTGTCTTTGTCATCAACAGGCTGGGTCTTGGGTTTCTCAGATTGTTGATTATATTTTTGTCCTTTTTATTCTTACCCTTGCCTTTCTTTTTATTTTGATTTTTATCGGTAGGTGTAGATTGAACCGAATTAACTTTAGAGGTTTTACTGGGAGAAGGAGTCGAAGGAGGAGTATTTTGTAAATTAGGAGTAGTAGACTTGGGATTGGAATGACTGACTTGTTTAGACTGAGTCTCAGCATGAAAAGTGCCAATCACACCATCAACAACATGAGAAGCTACTTAAGGTGTTGGGGTTGAATTCGTAGATGGACGAGGAGCATCAGGGATCAAGTCATATAGTGTGCCCGTTTGTGAATAAACAAGATCCATATATTGAGTAGGACTAATCCCCTGCTCTTTGGTGATGACACCACCCATGGAAACATCACGGGCTATAGGAACAATGAGTGACTTGGTAAACCACTCAGCCAATAGTTGATCAAGAAGGGGAACTTTGATTAAGCATCTTCTCCTCCTCCAATCAGGAATATGATCGAAAATGTGAGTAGAAGAGGATTGTTTAAATGAACTCAAAATTTTGGTTCCTGTCTCATATTGTATTGGCAATTGTTAATGTGTTAAGAAATCCATAACTAAGGTATTGAAGTCATTGAAGAATCCTCGTGGTAATTCAATATACCATTTGGCTACTGAACCTGTAAGAGTTCGTTGGAAAAGACGTAATCTTATAGATTCATCCATCAAGGCATTGGATGAACACCAAATTTGGAAAGTCATGACGTGATTATTTGGGTATTCTCCTGATCAACCGTCAAACTTAGGAATGTCCATTGGAAATTTGGTAGGTATGATGTGCCAATAGGGAGAATGAAAAATAGGATCATTCAAAATCCTAGATAAATTCGGTAAATCTAAAGTAGAAAGAAATGACAACTGTTTGTTCACTTGAGGAAACTGGTAGTTTTGAGGAGGTAGTCCCATAGGTATACCAGTAGGACCATAAGTGGTCTGTAGATAGTTAGAGAGTCCCAAAAAATTTGGTGGTGGAGGATTTTGAGTCAAATAGCCAACATGAGTTGGTTGATTAGGTAAGTTTCCTTGGAAAGGAGCATTATATTGAAAATGTTGACCCCAGGTAGGATTCATAGAACCTAGATATGGTTTCTTGAGATTAGGGGGTAAAAAAGAATTAACTTGAGGAGATTTCCCCCAGGCGGTTGTTGATTTCCTTGGAAAGGAAAATTCCAAGGTTGATACTGTAATCCAGGGATATACTGCCCATACACTGGGTTATGACCCCCAACTTGGGGTTGCCCCCTAACTTGAGGTTTTCCTCCAACAAGAATTTGGAAACCATAAGTGATAGAATGACTTGTGCCTCCAATTTGATTGGAGCTACTTGGGCCATGACGATTAGATCCTCCAGGCGAAGGTGGAAGATGAATGATAGGCCCCCCAAAGATAACCTGGGTAGGTGTAGGAACAAAACTACTAGGAGCATTGTACCCAGGAGGAACACAAATATTAGACCCTTCGGATGGATTTTGGGTAGGATTATAAATGGAAGTATTCAAAGCATTATACCCAGGTGGAAGTGATGAATTTGATCTAAGAAGAAGTGGTGTTCCAATAGGAGGTTGAGTGATTACCACATTTCTGGAAGAAACATGCTTAGCTTGTGGGACCATGGTAGAGTTAGCGAGCTAGAGAGGAAGAATTGTATGATAACCAACCAATAATTGATCTGAAACTGTAACAACATTACTGGTCGTGCCAATAAAATGATCTAAAGGTACTGTATAAGCAGTGGAAGTCACAAGCGTATGTGACATCATAGGTTGGTTAGGACTCATTCCTATTTTATAAAAAATATAGTGTCCCAAAGAGGTCCTCCAAAAAGAATGGACATGGATAGAGCTAGGATTAAAAATTCCAGCAGTATGAATCAGAGTTCTAAACGACTCACTCTGAAAAAATAGATTGTCTACACCAGACTCTGCGTGAGGTCCATAAGGTATTCCATTATAATCTTCAGCAACAACGTCTCTCGATGAATTAATCTGGAGAAAAAGTGGATCTCATACAACACTCATTAATAGATTTACTGGAAGTATTGATTCCTCCAATGGAGTAGAACTTCCAATCTCAGAGGCTATGTTGTTATTGATTGCTCCTTCAGGAGAACCCTCTAGTGAGTTAGGAAGCAAAGGAGAGTATTCTTTTGGTTCTTCTAGAGGTAACCATTGCATCCTACATGAACAACGAGGGCCGATGTTGGCTGCACAAAATAAATAATGAAATACATATATGGCCAATTAGAGAAACAACAACACTCACTAATAAAATCTAGATATCAAACACACAAACAAACCTTCTTATTTTGAAGTCACTAGTTGGTGATGAAATCCAACGTCGCGAAATCAAGACAAGAAGGGGCGGTAATAAAGTTGGTGGAAAAGTTACGTTGATGACTTGCTTAACGGACTTAGACCCTGGTGCAAGCTACCACACATAATCGTGTGTATACCCTCCAAGGAGGCCGAGTGAGTTTGGCCAACATCGATTCCAGGTACCGTGAAGAGTTTCCCCTCCACAGTCACCTCATGTAAAGACTCTAAAGAGATAGGCCACTAAGGTTACCAATTATGAAAATGATTCCTGGGGAAGCAGTCGACAGTCTGATCCACGCACAATGTCAGGGTATCTAAGCCCGAAATCAACTCGAGAATGTACCTGTTAGTATCCAGATACTAAATTTTCAATTTTCTCCTTGTTGTAGGAATGGGGTTATTCCTGTAGCACCAAGAAGTGTTGTTCCTGAACACCGGTATCGTATATGCTAGAAGTAGTACTGAGATTTTAACTTGCCTCGTTGGAGGAAGGTATAGGAAGGGTGGAAGTCCTTGTTCCATATGCCTTTACAGTGTTATTATTCCCTGATTCCACTTCATCAAGATAAATTGGCCTTTGTACTAGTAAAATGTGTTTAAAGCTGATATTAAGAAATGATCATTGACTGTGGATTAAAAGGTAGTTTTCTGGCAAAATAAACAAAGGTAGTATAAAGCCAATTTTGGCCTATATGGTCAAGTTATATGCTCTCGGTTTTCTTTTACAGACTTAATAATTAGTCTAGCAAGTTATTGGATGGGATTCAATCTCCAACACCTGCCATCAACCACAACACGGTTTAGCCACAACACACAACACGTAAGTCAATCCTAGCGCCCAAGCACAAATCCACAAGGAGATAGTTCACCAGGGGTGGTGTATCTAATCTCAAATTGCTCCAAGTGTCAACGCTGGTAGAATTAAATAGATCGAGATTCAGAAATGTCAGGCACCCTATTTGCAGGCAGAAGAGATGAAAGCGCCAAGGTGCCACGAGGAAGTGTCAAGGCATGATGTATAAGACTGTAAAGGTATCTAAATTAAAACTCCTCTGCCTACACATGTTTTTACATACTAGTAATTTGCACCATCTCAAGTGGCTAAGTGATATATTGATGGGCCTAACGACCCCAATAAATTTATAGATATTCACATCCCTTTGATCATCATTCAAATTCTTTCTGGGCAGTCCTAATCTGCATGATCAAAGTAAATTAATAGTGATGATTTTGCATTTTTCCCTGGAAATGTTTGGGCAGATTATAGCTCCACATAATCCCTGAGAACAAATAGATGTGATAAATCCCCCAACAATTTCACTAAATGTTTGAAAGCAGGTCTGATTATTGCTCAACGCCATAATATTTCATAAAGGTATTGGAAATCCCAAATCGTGATTCTGATGCAAAAAATTGTAGTAAGCAACCAGCTGACTAAAGGCAATATTTGGCATTGCTTTCATCAAAGAATTTACAGATTGCCAAACAAACCGTTGTCAATTCATATGACGCGCAGGCAGAGATCTCAACGACAAATCACTATTGTATTTAACAGGTGTTAAAGCTTCTTATGCTAGGGAAAGGGAGGCATTCAGAGAATAAAGGAATTTGAAATTGATGTTCAATCCATTGGACGAATTCAACATCCCAACATAGTAAAACATCAAGCATATTATTGAGTAGTCGATGAGAAGTTGTTGATCTACGATTTCATTCCAAATTGAATCTTGGCAATTGCATTTCATGGTAGATCAGGCCATCCAGCTACACCTCTACCATTGGCATATAGGATTAAATTACTAAGGGAACCTTATGCGTTTTTAGTGATTGACAAAGCTTCAGTGGATTCTACTCAAACTCCAATGATATTATTCATTTAATCATGAATTCACATTCCGATGATAAACTTCTTTCAGTTTTTCATGAAGGTGTGAAACATGAGTCCTGAACTTAAATGAACAACCTTGAATATTAGGAGGCTTGGATAATACAATTTTGACATTTTGAAGGTGGCTTACAAAGATTGCCTTTTCGGTGGCTATTCGGGCTGGCACAAGCATCATTAGTAGCCGAAAGCAGGGCTTTCCGTGGATTACAAGTTAGAATTTTGGCTCTTTAGCCACTGAAAGCGTAGAGAAGGGCAGAATGTCACTCTTTTTGCACAAATCTTAGTTTGGTCTTCTCAACGAGCACAATGATGGTTTCTAGGTGAAGAATATAATTAAAGAGATCTATTTTAGTGTTATGTTCCATTTTTGAGATAGATGGTGAGGCAAGAAAATAAAGGAGTTTTCCTATTTTTAGTTGAAGATATGCCTAAGTGTCAGAATAGGATCTTAAGCTGCCTTGTCATCACCCAAAATATTGTTGAATAAGTCGAAGATGTTGAAGATCAAATTATGAATCAAATTATTCCTTGGGAATATGATCTATTTCCTAGAATCATGTAATTGATAAGATTTGCAAACACTTGTAACTATGAGATCCATTATTTGAGGATCTGGATCTGATTTGTAAATATTATTTAAGCCCATAGAGGCCACAGTGCCAGGGGGAGGCCCATGAGGGTTGAATAGAGACCAGGGATGATGGACTGGGATTCTCTTTTATGATTGTAAAGTAGGGACTATTTCATTTTGCACTCAATGCTACAATCCTTTTGATGAGAAATTTTTCTTCTCTAATATCATTCTTCCTTTTCTTACTTGTAAAACATGTTATCTTTGCAATGCATTGAAATCTTCTTGTTATGTTGATTAGACAGTGAAGATTTTGTTGTTTTCTTTCCCATGCCAAGACTTGTTTTTAAGTACCTTATTCTCTATTTCTGAATGACATTTAGGATCAAGAATCTTCCTATGTGAGTGAACAGATTGGACATTTGCATATTTATTTCATCTTATGGTTTTATCTACTTTATTAAATTGACTACCATTGACTAAGTAAGTAGGATCAACACTTGTTTACAATCAGATATTGATATTCTCTTTCTTCATTTACTACTGAAACCTCCAGCATTTTCAAACAACCATATACATTTATTCATAAAAACCATTGCAATAACTAAGATGTGCTAGGCTTGACCCTATATCAGTCTAGGAGCAACTTCTAGCACTAAAAGTACCCACAAGATTTTCTTCTCAAGTGACCCCCAATGATACATCCAATCTCTACACTATGACCAACAAAGCAGGGTGAGTAATGCTGTCGTCCCTAATGCGACCTTGTGATTGACCCTTGTGTTAGAAGGGCTTCCCAGGACAAAATGTAGCAAGTGGATTTGAACTCTCCCTATCACAAGATACTATTGTGTATTTTGATGCTTTGGAGAGTGTGCCTTATAACCTATTCCAAAGCTCTATCCTAGCTAATGTTGGTTTAGAAAAGTTCTAGAAAATAAAAGTTTCTAATAGATTTTAAAATTACGCTGTATTTTAAAGACCGTTGCTTACTCAAAAAGGAAACGTAAATGAAACCAATAATGTATTTGACCTTGACCCAATAAAATGCAAGAAGAGATGATATGTAATCGTTTAATTCGATGAACTCTAATTACAGTAGGGAGAAGGTGTCTCTTTTTGGAATACAAAAGACACGAAACACAATTTCTCAATTTTTGAATAAAAAAGAGTCCAAATAATAAAAAACTACTAAATTTTCCAATCTTTCTCTTTTTACAAATCTTTGAATTCAACAATTTTCTTGCAAAGACTACTAAAAAGAAGAATAACTTTAGTTCTTTCTATCTCAAATCAGATCAGAGATGTAATGAAGAAAAGAAAGCATGGTCCAAGAAAACTAGCGCATTCTCAACACTATTCCCAAATCAAACTCACAATGTAAACAAAAAATGAAACGATAAGAAAACCTTTTGTCAAATACAAACAAACATTGTCTCTTAATCAATTAACAATCCAAAAAGTAAAAACAATCCAAAACTCAAAATAAATCAAGGACTCCTTATCAAACAAGCACTCAGTACCAAAATCTCGAGATTATACCCTTGTGACAAGAAATCAAAAGCAAAACTTGCAAAGCTTATAAATAAGACTTTCAATTTCCAAAAATCAATCAAATGTAGGCTTAAAAGTTTTAAATCAAACATTCACTAGTGTCAAAAGTTCATCCCAGGAAATCAAGGTAAAAATGGGTAGAAAAAATAAAAAGGGCTATCACCCAACAATTCCTATAGGAATCGTCACAGGCTGCAGAGGAGTACAATGTGACGATTTGGAATCATAACAGGCTATCAATAAGGTATAGTGCAACATCTTCACACTAGTCTACACCAGTAGAGTGTGATGACAGAGGATCCTTGCAGGCTGAGAATAGGAAACAATGCAATGATCTATGAAAATAAATAAAAATGGGAAGAACGACAAAATTTCTTAATGAAACTTCAGACCGAGGGAGTCAAGATGGATCACCCACAGACTCAGAGAATGAAATTAACCAAAAGAAGGTAGGCTAAAAGAAAATAAGAGGAAAAAAACTGAAAAGGGTCATTCCCCAGTATGGTCGCCAATTTTGTTAT
>ML800332.1:34457-48031 GCA_009831015.1 Picea engelmannii
GAGAGTAACTCCTCTTATTTTATCACAACAACAATTTTTTTTGAAACTGAGAGTTGCTCAATAACTGATACTGAGGATAACTCTTCTTATTTCATGGGGGTAATGCTATCATAGTCATGTCTCCATGATCCAACTGATGTACTGCACCAACTTCCATTCAATTTTTAAATATGGGGATTGCTCCCCCTGCATCTCATACTATATATGAATCAGGATTGTTCTGGTTGTCTTCATAAGTATCTCGTCATAGTCTTCTCCCCTTTGTTGGGAGAATCCCCTGGACATACATTAGGCTTTGTACATCTGCAACACATTTGATCTGTATAGATCAATATTGGAAGTCAATACTGGCATTTCTTCTAGTCTCATGGAAGAATCCATATCCTAGTATTTTTGACTTGCTTCCTTCTTTGCCATTGAAACAAGTGAATCATCCTGGAGATTTCATATCTCCTAGGAGTCTTTGAAGTTATGATCTAGTCTTCCCATGACATATGTCTTCCAGTCCTGGAAGTTGTCTCTTCATCTGATTCTTTCTGAGATCAGGTTTACTCTCGATTTCTTCTGAGTCTACAAGGACTTCATCATCTCTTACAGGGTATACTTGGTGTTGCATACCAAGTCTAAATATGGAAGACATAGTTAGGATTCAAATGAGATTTGCTTCCCATTCTAATGTTTGGTCATGTTTGGAGCCTTCTGCTCCTTTCAATTGATCTTCATATGAGCTATTCTAAATCTCAAGAGATAGCTTCTTCTTCATCTTTTTTGGTGCATGAGTGTATATGGTCATGTACATAGTCTGTTTCATGTCTCATATAATATTTTTCCTTCTGCAACCTTCACTATAGCTTTCTCAGGGTTATCACCTATGATATGAAACAAGGTCAACAAAACAACAATTAAGAATAATATCCTTTTGATAATAATAGATAAAGCAATAGTATGAATAATCATCACAATATCTCCTTTAGAGCTATCACTCGTGGCTTGTCTAAAGCAACGATCAAAAGTAAGAGATACACTACGAAATGAGGTCAACACACTTATAGTGTTGTGATCGAACATTCCTTCATGGAAACCTAGAACTAACACACGAGGTTTCTCCTGGGACCTGGAGCCTTGTCCTCAAGAATGAGTGCTTGCTTTTCTTCCAAGTCTCCTTCACTCAAGATGATGAGTGCTTTCTTCAACCTGTCTTCTGTACTGAGAAAATACGCTATCTTGACAGAAGGTTGGGTTAGAGGATAAGCTCTATGATCTCAAATTTTAATCCATTTAATACCTTGACTCAGAGTTTGATCAAAGGTTAGAATGATGGTCATAGCTACAACATGAAACACTGATCAAATAATGTCATAACGAATAGATGCATATTAGAATAATCACACCTAGGTTGCATCATTCCTCTGAATGTGTTGGATCTTGATATCCTTCTGGATCTATGGAAAGATATCCCTTCTCCTGCAAATACCCTTTAAATATTAATTGTTTAAACATGTGTGAGTACATACCTCTGACGACACTTGTAGGTAGAGGCACCATCTGGTAGTAGCGGTAATGATCACCAACTCTTAAGAATCTCAAGGGTGACTGCAACTGGTACTACGGCTGCAACTGCAACTACAATTGATACTGCAACTGGTTCTAAGGCTGCAAATGCAACTGCAATATAGGGTTTTATGAGGAAACCCTAATTTTTCAAACTTCAAATTTTGAAATTCTGATCCAGGGGATAGATGCACTGAGCTGAGGTGATTAAGTTGGTGTAGTCAGAATTCTAAAAATCTAACTTTTACCCCCTCAAACTTGACCAACGGATTTTTGGATTGGTGCTTCTGGTTTTTTGGTACTTCTAGTACTCTGGTTTTCTGGTACTTTGTGAAAACTAGGGTTTCACTTTCCGGGAGATCTAGCCACTCAAAATTTGCATTGAGGATGCCAAAGTGATCCTTGAGAAAGGACACACTTTTCTATATGGTTTTTGGGATGAAATACTTCTTCAATAAAAATCCCTAATTTGCATGTATGACAACAATGACGCTTTTCACTTTCTCTTGTGAAATATGCTCTCTTCAACTTAGCTCTGATACCATGTAAAGATTTAAGCTATTATTAGAGTTCTTTTTATTTCACTAGATAAAAATAGCATAAGATAGGATCACTGAGAAATACACAATCACAAGAGACACATCATTTATCCTAGGAAACCCTCATGGGGGATAAAACCTAGGAAAAATTCCTTATTATAGATAGCCAATACAATGCCAAGAGATAAAGATAACTCAAACAAATACAGAAAGTCCTCTCTCAAGAATGCACCTCTCTCTCTCTCTCTCTCTTCTCCAACTGCAGCTTGGAAACTTGCTCCTCAAATGAACAAGTGAGTGTGTGTCTAAGTGAGGCGCTAGCCTCCTTATTTATACAAATCTGGCATGTGTGGAGGTGTATTTTCACTAGCAGGGTCGATTTCTCAATTTGGGTGGTTATAACCACCTTTAATATATTCTGGGGCCTCTTTAATATATTCTGGGGCCAACTTCTTATTCTGCCTATTACAATTGTGTTTTGACCAATCCACAAAAGGGGATTCGGTCTTTTACAATAGCCAACATGATCAATCTGAAATAGGGGATTTATCTAATGAATAATACAACAATAATAATTATAATACACTTTGCATTTACATTATTTCAACATCCGTGAGTCCGAGAGTTCGCAAAACTGTCACCTAAAATAATTCTAAGTAAAAGTCCATGTTTTAAATGAATGAGGAACGCCCACTTAACGGTTGATTAAATCCAAACCTTGGATCTGTCTAAAGTTCCTAGGAAATATTGTGGATCATCCACTTAACACTTGATCATATCCGAACCGTTGATCTAAATTAACACCAAGATAAGCGTGAGTCCACGAACTGTCCATTCAACGTCTTATTAAATCCAAACCATGGATCTTTGTAAAGAACCTAGATAAGCCAGGGTCTTCCACTCAACACTTGATCATATGCGAACCGATGATCCAATTAACGCTAAGATAAGCTTTGTGCGTGGTTTCTCTCGGTCACATACCTGAGTTATATTGAAAACATGAGGCAAAGAAGGGTTAAAATGCTGGATAACACTTGGTTATAGGGTAAGGTCACCTGGTAAATAGAACAAGTGCATAGGGATAAAAACATAAAACATGCCTTGCTCCTTCTTTGTTTAGAGGTTGGTCACAACGTTTGGTTCAATGAAAAAGGGGCCATGAGATTAACACCCATCCATCTGAATATCACATGAAATGTACTAGTAAGTGTTAAAAAGTTCAAAATTTGTGTATTAAAGAACTAATAATACAACGAATAAGTGTGAGATTGAAATAAAAGGGGTCGATCTATCAAATACTAAGAGACCTAATCAAACAAGGAAAAGAAGGGTTCATACTGTAATTAAACAAGTTTTTGTAAAATATAAAAAGTAATTTGTCCCTAAATAATAATATTAAGTTTATGAAGAAACATAGTGAATCACTGCTCTTTTTCAAAGAGACACAATGATTCAAATATCATACACCTATTGCAATATTATTTAAACAGAAAGATATGATGACTGGAAGATGTCTATGTGGTATAATTCATAATATCAAAACACAGATAGAGTCCAAGGAAGAACATGAAATATTCACATGAAGTGAGGGTGGATGGAAGGAGCAAGGGAGGATTGGAGTCCTCTACAGATTGAAGCACGAAACAAGGAGTTGGTACTTGAAAACAAGAGGATTGGAGTCCCATACACGTTGGAGCCTGATCTATAGGGAGTTGGTGTTTCCTCAAGTTGGTTCTTGAAAAATAGGGTAATGGTGTTTCCTTGAGTTGGTGATTAAAAGAAGAGATATTGGCGTCTCTTACAAGTTGTAACTTGTAAATGAAATATAAATTTTATGATTGTTACTTTTAAAATTCAGAGTTCTGTACATTCTTGTTGATAAATTGTTATAAATTAAAAAATATTTGATTTAATTTGAGAAAAAAAGTAGTAATATTGATTCACCCCCCCTCTCAGTATTGAACACCATTCCAACATAGGTGAGTGTGTAATATCTCCAACACCCCCCTTGAACACTACTAGGGTGTACATGATGAATGGTTCTTGAAAACAAAGCCCATGTTAGGTATACATTGTACAATGCATCTAAGAATGAAATATTGAAAAAGAGAGGAAAGAGGGAAAACCTCATGGGAACCTCCCCCCCCCCTCAAAGGAGAATGAATAAAAAATAAACGAGAATGAACAATTTTTTTTTCTAAGCAACTGTGTCCTTCACTCCATGATGACCTCACAATTGTGCAAGTTTGTGCTTGTTGAATATTTGGTTGAATATGTATATGTTTACACAGATCCGATGAAGTATATGCACTAGTGAAATTTTTACACATATCCATTTATCATTTTATAATGAAGAATATCCAAATGAAGTTTCGATGAAACTTTGAAAATCATGCGACCGTTTCTGGAAAAACTCTAAAATTTTGCTGATTTTAAAATTATCATAACTTCACTTCCCGGACTCCGTTTTGGACAATTGTTTTTTGAAATTGGGTATTTTTTCGAGAGGAATTCAAATATCTAATTTTTTTCTACAAATTTTGCTAAAACATTTCATAATTGAATCTGATGTGCGCAACCCCCTTTGTGGCTCCTGATAGGCATGCATGACACATGCATGTGGCCCCTGAGATGCATGCATGGGATTCTCTGCATGTGGCTCCTGGGGTGAATGGATGTGTTATCAGACAAATAGGTAAGTGAAGACACAAACCGATCTCCCTAACTTCCACAGGAATCTAGAACAAAACAAGACAGAATACAAAGTTCACCTTATACTTCATTGTCATATAAACTAGTTTGGAGAGGTACAAGTGACATACCTTTTAAACAACGCTTGATCCTCGCTAGTGGCATCCTTGTAGCCCCTTATTTGATTTTGTGGGATGGTGAACCCATTTAATAATCAAAAACCAACAAAGAGAGAGAACAAAGATATATATACTCCAATGAATTCTATGTATAAGATCAAGGAGTTACACAATAAAACTTAAGACACCTTTATAGGAAATAAATGTATTGTTGCATTATATTAAATGGAAAGTGGAGAATACAACCCATGCCTTGATGTTTCAAGGTCCCTTTAAATGACTCTTTTCTCCAACACACACACCTTTTCTCCAATTCCTTTGATGAAGAAGATCCACAATCTGACTTAGAGAACTAAAGCAAAGCTCTTAAATATAATCTATACTAGAACACTTCATGCATATGCAAGGCCTTGAAAACCTTAGCCTTTTCCATAAGAGATCCATATTTATATAGGGTGAAAGAGAGATGGATGAGGGGATTAGGATGATCTGACTAAATCAAAGAAGTTATTAAGATCCAAACTGATCGGAGGCCACCTAATCTTCTAGAAGATTCCCTTCTAGAACATTCATGAATTTTGACTTTTACTTTTCTTAAGCATCATCACACCCTATGCATAGGTAGCTTACAATGACGTCGTAGTCCAGATTTAGTGTAGATTGCGATGATCAGGCATCGTCACACCCCATGCATACAACAGGGTGTGATGACCTTCCTTGTTATAGTTTTTGAAAGAGGAAAAACAAACCAATTTTCTCATGGAGAAAGTCTCTAATATTTTCAGGGAACATGACAATGAGTTAAGCACATGTTTTCAGTTGATCACTGAGGTAACCAAAATAATGTGTAACATAATGCCCCCCAAAGTATGAAACTGGAACTTGTGACAACTGAAATACTTTGTAGAATGTGTGTGTCGAAAACAAGGAGCACATCGATCGAGAATCTGAAAACAATCAAGCATCTACATAATAATATACCATCTTCTGAGGTAGGTATTCCCATGCTTAGACTATAAGTGACTCTAATCATAAGTGTCAAATGAGTCATGGCCACTAAATATACACTGTGGATCCATGTCATCATGATTCAACATAGCCACCAGAAATACACTCTGGAGATATGCTCTAAAAGAATTCAAATTCGGACATAGACACGAGACATACACAATGGATCTATGTGTTAGTACAAAATTATGAATACTCCATTGCAACCTGGACTAATATGATGAGATCCAGGGTATTCATTTCCATTGTCTCTAAGTACGAATCTATCCATGTGATTACAGGTGTCGAAGTCAAACATGGTAGAAACCACTTGATTACCGGTCATTAATGAAAACCATTAACAAGTGCGAAGGAAATCACCATTGATGTCAAATGAATCCCAAGGTACTCTAGTAAAATTCAACGAATATGAATAAATGAGTTGAAGTCGAACACTCGATGGAATCTTCCAATAAGAGGTCAATGATGTGAACCCATTGTTGAAAGCAAAGAAACCTACCATTGAGACATGCAGCCTCTAAAGTACTAAATGATTTCTAAATCTTGTTCCCAAAAAATGAGTTGAAGTCAATAGGAAAAGACTCATCATAGGAGGGCCTTGATGTACCCCCCATTAATGACACAAAATATGTAACAGATTTGAAGTAGATCAGATTATGAAGTGATTCAGAATTGACTTAGGGAAGACCGACATGGTAGAAAATTTATAACTACAGATGGCCGACTCGATAGAAGACTTGTTTAGGTTGGACTTCTCTTGAACATATGAACGGCATGACAATTGTCTTGGAAGTATTGAATCTAGGAGAACCTAACATATGAACTTGTGGATGGTCAAACGAGAGACAAATGGATTTTCCAACCCGGATACAATGATGAAGGGGGTGTCATGTTCAAGAGCGACTATTACTTCCACTAACAAAAATACAAAGACACCTTTCTTTCCCAATTTCCCCCCACCATTTCTGGTGAGTACCTCTTTATTTTTACACAAGATTGAGGAGGATAACATATGCTTGTAAATGTAAGATCATCTTTCAGATGAGTCCCTCAGAGTATGTTTAATGAACCCTAAGAATGAGTGGTTTGATCCCATATGGGTCTTTCGATGTTTATTTAATGAGTCCAAAGAAAGAAAACTCATGGGTTTTTCTTTTTTAGAGAGTCTGAAAAACATTTAAAGAGAACTCCATAAGGTCCTTTTTTGTAAGTTAGTCTAATGAGACCGAAAAAGAGATAACCTACCACTCATCAGACGTTTTCTTCAAATACTTTTACAAGCGTGAAAAGAACAAGGTCACTCGGATATCTTTTCATGTTCAGGGAGCTTGAAAAGAGCTTAAAGGATACTCCATAGGTTTCATTTTTTGTATTACCAATGCGAGTTCGAAGAATGATAAAATATTACTCGATTGAATTCTCATGGTTTCACGAGTGTGAGAAAGAATTAAGACTATGCTCAAAGTTTTTCCTAAAAAAGCCTAAAAGCATATGTACATAAGAAAAATATGAAAAAACAATAAAAAAGGGACACCTATTCAAACGTCAAATCCCTATACCTTTTAATCTGCAATAGTCAACACTTCGCAAAGTTGGTTAGACTTTAGGGCATGGATAAAATATAAAAATAATTTAATTTTGCATTAAAATATGGTAAAAAAAAATAAAATAGGCCAAAACACCATTTTACCATTTCATTTGCAAATTTACCCAAATAGTTCTCCAAAACCCTCTTTTCTCCCCAAATTTCAACTATCGATTTTAGAGAGTTTGGTGGATCATTTTGCGAACCGTCTCTATAAAAAATGTAATCTTCTTCTTCTTTATCCTTTCATGGTTTCAAATTTTGTTTTCATAGGTTAAATTTGGATTTTAGGCCAATTTTTTGGGGCTACCTACGCGGTGAGATCGTCGCAGGTCCACTGTATCGTGAACTGTGACGATATGACATCGTCGCAGGGGACCCAATAGACAGGGTGCGGTGACGTCACTCTACGTAAAAGCGCATCCCTGCGTCGACCGTGGTCAAATTTTTGAAAAGATAAATCTAACTAGAAAAACCTCCAGGAATGAATTTTTTATGTTTCTAATCTTCTTTTAATGTCCCTTGGGAGGATTTCCTTGGTCAAAATGCTCGAGTGACGTTAACAAGATCATGAGGAAGAGGATTATTTTTCTGGGAATGACCTAGACATAGTTATAGGGCTAAGGCAATGTGGGTTACTCAATTTTTTCAAGGTTTAGGGCATGAGAGCCCAACTGAGGTTGCTAGAGTATTTGGTTCACATGTGGGATGTGAACGAACAAGCCTTTATCGTGGGTGTTCATACACTCACATTGGATATAGAGGATATCTACTTTCTGACAGGGTTGTCTCTCCATGGTTCACAGGTATCACTCACATGAAGCAAGGGTGGGGGAGAACCCATGGATTACTATGTCTCTCACCATTGTGTGCCAGGTATGAAAAAACATAGTGGCAAGGTGGCCATCAGAGATGTTTGAGATTTACCATTGCGGTCCATCCTTTATACCATTACCTGGATGGTAGGGAGTGCTGCTCCCCACATGGATTTACAAATCTATTTTCAGTATGCGATAGAGTGCATGGAACCCATGGTATTCAACCAGTGCGAGGGTGTACTGAAAAGAATGAAAAAACAACTCACAATGTGCCGAAACGATCAGTTGAAACAATTTGGTTATGGGTCCATTTTGGTGTCCTTCTTGGAGAGAGTTCATGTCCTATGTCTACAGGTGGAGTGGGGTATACCTGCTCCACAAGATCCACAGATGAATAGGTGGGTGGATCTAATGGCTCGTCATGGTGGCGTTCCTATCGTCAAATATGCCGGTGTTTTCTTCCAATGGCTGAGGAATTAACTAATCATGGTGGAGGACTATGCATACACAGGGACAAATTTTTGCGAGGATCCTGATCTAGCTCTTCCTGAGGGATCTCAGTGGGGGGACATATGTAAGAAATAAATTTTTGTTATATGATGTTTTTTATATTTTAATTATAGAAATATTTTTTGTGTCATCTATCCAAGACTAATCAAGTGCTCTCAATAATGCAGACGTGGGGCCTTATCGTCCTCTGGGATCATCTCCCATCTAGAGGCGAGGAGAGAGAGGTGCTGTAGCAGGGGTAGCTTCCATGGATCTCGAGGCTATTGAATAGAACCTAGAGGGACTAATCATGAATAGCATTGATTCTACGATGGATGAAATTTCTAGGCACTATCAATGCCACGTAGTTGGCATATTTGCATCTATTGGTCGACTGCTTCGTAAAGTGGCACGGGCAGTTGTTTGTTACAATGAGAAACATCCTTGATGATTTTTGTACATGAATCCATGAGCTTCTCTTTTTGATATTTTGGTCTTTGGACAAACACTTTTTTGTAACTTTTCTCGTTATAAATATAAAGTTCTTATCGCCTTACTTGTTTTTGTAAAAAGTGTGATTGGGTTTATAAATGTCTCAAATGTTTTTCTAACACGTAATTATCCAATGCATCTGTCAATGTATTTAGACATCTAGGAATATGTTGATACTCAATGTAATCAAAATGTCTTTCCAAGAGGAAAATTCATAAATATACCTGTAACAAAGTAGAACTTTGGATGGAATAAATGTTACTCAACTATAGTACTACTAACTATGAATCAAGTCATAGAATAAGATGATGGATGCCAAGTGAAATGACGTCAGTTAGAAACTCGATAACTGAATTGTATTCCACAATATTATTAGTTGCACGACCAAGGAAAACACCATGTAGACTGATCAATTCATCCGTAGGTGCATAGATTTCCCAAGCAACAGATGCTAAGTTTTGAGTACTGTGACAAGCACCATCATCAAAGCCAATATAGGGTAGCAAAGACAACGACATCTGGAAACCAAGCACAATGTAAGGTAAGCAGTTGAAAGGGGGAACCAAAAATGAAAAAGCACACAAGAGTATGATACACTAAAAATACACAACACTGATGAAAAAATGGTTTAAGCATAATACTTCTTCAAGTAAAGCCCATTTCTGGGTTCACTCAAATAAATTCCATCATAATCTACTAGCTCATAGGCCCCTTTATCCAACACTTGTTTAACAATATAAGGGCCACACCACATGGGATCTAATTTTACGACCCCTAATAAGTCACGATCTTGTTCATAAAGAAGAACCAATTCACCCTTAGAAAAAACACGTGGTTTGACATGCTTGTCATATTGAGATTTGACATGATTTTTCTGAGTTTTGATGACTAAGGCAAGATCACAACAAGTCTTGTATAATTGGATGAAATACAAGAGACGTTCTGACGTAGCCGCACTCCTCGGAACACGTCCGCTTCCTCAGGACCTTCTTTCTTCACGGCTCGAAGAACTCAAAGGTTCCTCTGATCCCCTATCGGGAATTTTCCTTACCCACAACAAATATTCTATTGATCTGCCTTAATGATCGGGAAATCGGACCTCGCGATTTCGTGAATCCTATGGTCGCGTGTTTTGTGCCTCACAATTCCCTGAATTTCGATGCGAGTCAACGTTGACTTCTCCCTTCCTCTATCGAGACTTCTGCTCCATCGCGATTTCACAACTTGCGATGTAGACTACTTGCCTTACCAACCTCCGATACCTGACACGCTGACACTCTGACTCACGTGTGAGCCGTCTCCTCGACTCTCATTGCTTCTATCGAGATTTCAGGATTCGTGGGATCACGAATCCTGATGTCAATGGATTCAGGACTCTCCTTTTCCCGATCCCCAATATGGTACGCCACCTGTCCTCCACGAAACCTACTGTGGCCCACACAACCTTCCCCGTCGGAATATCGTGGATCACGATATCAACCTGTCTGAGTATCCTGTTCTCAGGACCTCCGATATGTCGAACCCCGACTTCCCTTGGATCTTCTGACACGCATCACCACCGATGGACGGTTCTGATCTTGTCGGGATATCGCGAATCACGATATCATAATTCCTGTTACAACAGCTTGGTGCTTCAACTCGCAATTCTCCGATATGCGATGTCACGTGTAGATCTAATGGTCCATCTGTCTCAGATCGAAGGCTCTGCCCCTCCTGATATTTAAACCTTTCGGACCTTCTCGCTGTAACCCCCTTGCACCTCCGAAATATCTAACGGTTCTCGGAACTTCACGAAATCTGCTCAGAGGATTTCGACCGTCCGTTCTTCCTTATGCAATCCATGAAATGAAGAAGTGTCTCCCCATGAGACTTTCTCACCTACTCGCAAACTTGCGACGCTTCCCTCAGAATTCCAATAGCAGCTTCCCTGCGCTTATCCTTCAGTGAAACTCCTGAGCTATTCCATGACCTCGGTCTTCTTGGAAACCTCTTGCACGCACTCCTTGCGGCAACCCTTCAACCTCGACTGAGTGTTGAAGTCTCTCAACCCTGCACACTTCTGCAGTAGCAGTCTTCTAACAGTTCTCGCTCATGTTCGCAACCCTGAGACCTTCTCTTAGCCTGCACACTTCTTGCGCGGCCCTGTGCCTAATTGCGCCTTCGAGGAAATGAGAACAAAAGCTATCTCTAATTGAACCCTTCTGTCAATGCACTCCTTGCGGACAATTCGACTGCACTCCTTGCAAGAATTCTCTGGCTCAATTAGAGAAACAATTGAAACTCATTCACTCTTCCTCTCAGACTTCAATTCAACCATGAAATCACATACACAACATATAAAAGCAAATGTATGACAAGAAATAAACATCCATGAGCATAACATCAACACACAGAGAAACAACACAAACCATGAACTTGAATCAAAGCTTTCTTCTATTAATTCAACTGCTTGTACATGGGTGTTCTTCATACAATTCTCTGCATGCTCTTCTTCTGCTTCTCTTCTATGCTCAGGCTCAGGCTAATTCTCTCCTGAACTATCTTACAATGTACAAAGGAGGGTGTCTGTATCCGTTTTCCCTCTTGAACTCTAAGCTATCAAATATAGAATTAAATTCCTATCTAATTACATTAATTATATTAAATGACGACTATCTACCTAAGGATGAGAGCTATATGCTCAAGGTCCATTACAATACACAAGTGTGCCCTTCATAATTATCTTCATTAAAGATTTGGCGCATCAATTCCCAAGTGTTTTCAAAATTTGCGTTGTCTTGTCCAGCTATCCTTCGCTTCCACGCTGGCTCGCTTGATGAGTTGGTGATGCTCCTGCATCACATTCCTCTTCAGCTGAGGTGTTAGGGAGAAGTTCAAAAACTAGTTTCAAAGATGAGATTTCACATTCAATCGACATAATTTCTTCAATACCATATACTAATTGAAAATGTGTGAATCCTGTGGTAGACTTAACGGATGTCCAATAGGCCCATAATGTTGAGAAGCGAATCATGTGCCAACTTGAATTGTGAATTCCTACCATCCGTCGAAGCATAGTAGTGAAAAATTTGTTGATTGATTCAACTTGGCCATTGACTTGCAAATAATAAGGGGTTGAGTTTTCATGTCGAAGACCCAAATTCTCGGTAAGTTTAGACATTATGAAATTGCTAAAATGACTACCATGGTACGTGACGATGGCTTGAGGGACAAAATCTAGTAATGATATGATTGGATATGAATAACGTTGTAGTTTTCTCGGTATTATCAAATGTAGGCATCGCCTCGGCCCACTTAGTGAAATAATCCAAGGCTACAATGATGTATCCATGCCCCCCGACCGAGTGAAGATTATATGTCATGAATTCAATGCCCCATTTAGTGAATGGACCAATGGAAACTACAGGGTGTAAGGGAGCAGGATGATATTAAGTCTCATTGTTATAGATTTGACAAGCGTGACATTTCTGGATGACAATAATGCAATCCTTAAACAATGAAGGACATAAATAACCATCTCGTAAGATATTTTGGGCAGAGGCATACCTAGACATATGACCGCCACATGCTCTAGAATGATAGTCATTCAAAGCTTTCTCAGCTTCATCATGGGTGGGGCATTGTTTAAATATGGAGTCAATACCACAATGGTAAAGGGTATCACCAAGGATAATGTATCGACGAGCTTGATACTGAATATGACAACGACCCGTACTAGAAATATCAGGCTGAAAATTTTGGGTTTGGAGATAAATGATAATGTCTCTATTCCATATGTCGTCAGAACTGTTCAAAAAGAGATATTCATCTGGAAAATAATCTTCTTCCACAGTTTCTGTTTCAGTAGAGGGAAGGTCACATATCAACACGAAAAAAACCAAAGACGTCTTTGACTTGGCACGCTCAAACTCCAAATCAAACTCTTGGAGAATAACTATCCATTTAGAGTATTTTCCCCACAACAATTGTCAAGTAAGGATGTGTTGCATGAGGTTGCAATCATAAATGAATGTGGCTTTACGTAATAATATGTAGTGATGAAAACGTTGAACAACTTGAACAACTTCCAAGGACAATTTCTCCACATGTAAATATTTGGTTTCGGTGGTCGTGAGATTCCGACTATTAAGAACCAAACCTCAATATAGCATGGAAAAACCTTAGAAAAAGTACTCAACGCCTTGAAACATATATAATTTCAGATAATAAGCCTCTTCGAGGGGGAAACCTCCTTTTACCCCACTTAAATGTTCAAGTACAAGATGATTCAAAATGAAAATGT
>ML800332.1:52371-63203 GCA_009831015.1 Picea engelmannii
CACCTTCATCAAGAGTCCAATTAGGATTTTCTGGAGGCTTATTTGGTGTAGAAGGTCCCTTTTTGGGTGGCATGTTGGCCAAATATCACTTTTGAGTCTTGATTTTGAGGTGGTTCTGCTAGACAATATTTATTTTATTCTATATCCCAAGTTTTGGCCCTTCTGGGTATGGAAATTTATTTTAGGTAGTTCTATGATATTTCTTCTCAGCAATGCCACAGGTCTGATCAAAATTGGATGTGCCAAGTGGAATTTACGGTAACTTCCTCACAACTTGCCGATTTTTGTCCTTTCCAGGAGATCTCACTTGTATAGAATGCCCCGCACAGAATAATTGATATCAAATTTTGAAACTCGTACCCAAAATACTACATACTGTCCATGCTCCAATGCAACCAGTCCCACTCAATTTGGATACTCTAGCAAGAAGTTATGCTTTTTTTACCTGGAACACCTTCTTGAGACTAGTCAATAAGACTAGTCAGATACCCTATCTTACACAAGGTGTATCTACAAATTTAAGATGACCCAAAAGCTGAAATTTTTACCATAGCTATATTAATAATTTCTGTAAATGGCCTCTAAAGTGCAGGGTCTGAAACATTACAGAAAATTTTTTATAGCAAAAATTCTGCAATGACTCATTTCAGGATGATTCCAGAACCCTATCTTGTATAGGCTGTATATCCGAAAGTATAAGGCCTCAGGAGCTGAATTTTGAACCCAACGTACCTTGATCTGTCTACTAAATACCCTCCAAGTGGTTCCTTCTGAAACGTTGTAGAAAAAAATTTATAGAAAAAATTCCACGGTGTCTTAGATGTAGCAGCAGAACCCCAAGACCTTGAGCTCTGATACCATATGTTAAGAACCAAACCTCAATATAGCATGGAAAAACCTCAGGAAAAGTACTGAACGCCTTGAAACAAATATAATTTCAGATAATAAGCCTCTTCGAGGGGGAAACCTCCTTTTACCCCACTTAAATGTTCAAGTACAAAATGATTCAAAATGAAAATGTCTCCTTGGTATATATAGGAGACTAGGAGGTATAATTACAACTAATGGCCTAAAGCCGACATAAATAAAATAACATTACTAATATAATATGCCCCAATTAAGGGGTAATGAGCCAACATTAGGGCTTAACACCGACTCAAATAGTATATAACACGTTCATCATGCGAATCATCCTCTTGAACTAGAACCATAGAAATGGTAGAGTCCGAAGCAAATAAGTACACGAAATAATCTCGACTATAATTGGGTGGAAACAAAAGTGGTGTATGGGTCAAGGAAAATTTCAAAGCTTCAAAGGCTTTGTTGGTAGTGTCGTCCCATACAAAATCGTAACCTTTCTTAAGAAGTTGAGTAAATCCTTTCATTAATTCAACATAGTTTGGAATGGATCGACGTAAAAAGTTTACCTTCCCTTCTAAACTTTGGAGTTGGCGTAGTGTGAAAGGAGGAGGTAAATTGAGGATAGCATCAACCTTCAGAGGGTCCACTCTAATCCCATGTGTAGACATGATAAAACCAAGAAGTCATCTGGACTCCACACAAAAACCACATTTTTGTGGATTCAATCGTATGCGATAATAACGACAACGTAGGAAAATAGCTCGTATATGTGCCGAGTGATCTTGATGATGCATAGAATGTGTCGGGAGATCATCTAGGTAGGGTTGTACAATGTGCTTAATGTCATGAAAAGCATAATACATAGTGCATTGAAAATTCACACCAACATTTTTGAGACCAAAAGGTAGTTTCCGGTATGCAAAGGTTCCCCAAGGGAAAATAAAAGAAATCTTATGTTGATCTGCAGGTAAAATATTGATTTGATTATAGCCGCCCATCAAGGAGAATATTTCACTCTCGGCATAGTCGTCAACAATCTGGTCAACGAAAGGGGTTGGATAATTACATTCAGGACAAGCTTTATTGATATCCCTATAATCTACACAAACACAGATCATGCCTTGTTTCTTCGTAACTAGAACAATATTGGACACCCAATCAGTTAAAGCTACTAGATATACAAAACTGGATTTAAGAAGTTTTTCATCTTCGAGCTTAATAGCAACATATTTGTGTGGATGTACTAGGCGGAGTCTCTATCAAATGGGTTTAGCATCCAGGTAAGTCTTAATCTCATGTACAACAATATCTGGATCAATTCCAGGCATTTATTCGTAACTCCAGGAAAAAAACGTCACAAAATTCTTGGAAAAGAGCTTTGTAAGTACGAACCTCATCAACAAAACATGAGGCACTGATGTGAACATTTTCCACGACTCCAGTTTTAATTGAAATATTAAGAGGGATGGTAGGTGAAATATTTCCTAAGTTCCCCTCATACAAAACATCGGGTGTTGGTTCAGGAACAGAGGAAATAATAACAATGGTAGACAAAGTCGAAATCTGTTGATAACTCTCCATGGTCTTGGGTTCCAGGAAGAGAATAGAATGATGATTCCCATTGTCCCATGGAGTATCTTCCATAGACATAACTTTCATGATCATCTCATCAGTGGGAAATATCACGTGAAACATATCAGGAGATGTATCACAAAGAGAATGAGGAGAAGGAGTTGTCGATTGAATAGCTTGATAAGACAATTCTACCATACTCAAAGGCACTCGATCACCGTAACGAAGACAATCATAAGAGCTAGGTACTATCCATGGGTCATAAGACTCAGGGGTTTCACTAACAGAGGTCGATATCATATTAATAGAGATGACAAAAGGAGGAGGAATATCAAGTGGTGGAATAGGAAATGTACCCATTAACGATGAATCTTTTAAAATACCCACACCAACATTCTCATAACCGGGAGGTGTTTTCGCAATGAAAGGTATGTTGCTAGTACATGAATCAGAATTAAAGAAGGCCAGTTGATCGACAATAATCAATTTTCCTTGGTGCGGGAAATGTAACACACAGAAAAGAGTAGAAACAACTTCTCGCATGGAATCAATCCAACTGCGGCCAAGTAGAAGGTTGTAATCGAGAGGTGCATCAAAGACCTCAACTTCAACATTAACCGCTTTTCCTTCTAACGTAATAGACAACGAAGGAATAACACCATAAGGTTTAAACCATGTACCATTAAAGTCCTTGAGATTATTGTGTGACTCGGTAAGGGCAGGAGAGCTAATGGATTTCCAATAGGTAACAGACATGACACAAGTTGAGGCTCCTTCATCAATAACGGTTCAAAAATATAACAGTTCAAAAATATTCTTATTTTCCACAACTTGTATTTGAAACAATAATTGAGGAGGAAGCCTTGGAATATGATCTTCCAAGTCAAAGATTATCAAATTTGTATTGGTAGGATCAATTCCACCAATATCCTTTAACAACGCCTTCCGTTGAGTAGGACAACTTTGAAGGACTTCGAGAGACGACCTCATAGAGGGTGCTTGTGTAAGGTATTCTACAATACTGTAGTTTTGGGTAGCACATGCGTGAGGATTAAACGACGACTTTCGAACAACACCCTTAGGGGGAGGACAAAGAACTGTATCTAGGCCAGGTTGTTTGAGATGAAGAGGATCGTTTGGAGGTGAGGTTGGTGGAGGAGGTTGAATCGGCGAGGGTGGTGAGTCATCAACTTTATATTTCGAAGGAGAATAATATTTGGATCAAGTCGTGATTGCAACTTCATTCTTCTTGGAGTCATCAATACACATAAGTACATAAGACGTGGTAGAGGGAGAAGTTTGGTCATGAATGACTAATTGGGCTTGCTGCTGAGAAAGAAATAGTTGTGACAAAATGACATGTGTAGAAGGTGTCCTAGTCCCTTGCAGGAACTTAGTAACCTCAACACGTCATGGACAATATTTCATATAATGATCCTCACCACAGATTAGGCAAGGATAATGAGGTTTGCGCTTGTCTTTGTCATCAACAGGCTGAGTCTTGGGTTTCTTAGATTGTTGATTATTATTTTTTTCCTTTTTATTCTTACCCTTCCCTTTCTTTTTATTTTGATTTTTACCGGTAGGTGTAGATTGAACCGAATTAACTTTAGAGGTTTTACTGGGAGAAGGAGTCGAAGGAGGAGTATTTTGTAAATTAGGAGTAGTAGACTTGGGATTGGAATGACTGGCTTGTTTAGACTGAGTCTCAGCATGAAAAGTGCCAATCACGCCATCAACAACATGAGAAGCTACTGAAGGTGTTGGGGTTGAATTCGTAGATGGATGAGGAGCATCAGGGATCAAGTCATATAGTGTGCCCGTTTGTGAATAAACGAGATCCATATATTGAGTAGGACTAATCCCCTGCTCTTTGGTGATGACACCACCCATGGAAACATCACGGGTTATAGGAACAATGAGTGACTTGGTAAACCACTCGGCCAATAGTTGATCAAGAAGGGGAACTTTGATTAAGCGTCTTCTCCTCCTCCAATCATGAATATGATCGAAAATGTGAGTAGAAGAGGATTGTTTAAATGAACTCAAAATTTTGGTTCCTGTCTCATATTGTATTGGCAATTGTTAATGTGTTAATAAATCCATAACTAAAGTATTGAAGTCATTGAAGAATCCTCGTGGTAATTCAATATACCATTTGGCTACTGAACCTGTAAGAGTTCGTTGGAAAAGACATAATCTTATAGAGTCATCCATCAAGGCATTGGATGAACACCAAATATGGAAAGTCATGACGTGATTATTTGGGTATTCTCCTAATCAACTGTCAAACTTAGGAATGTCCATTGGAAATTTGGTAGGTATGACGTGCCAATAAGGAGAATGCAAAATAGGATCATTCAAAATCCTAGATAAATTCGGTAAATCTAAAGTAGAAAGAAATGACAACTGTCTGTTCACTTGAGGAAACTGGTAGTTTTGAGGAGGTAGTCCCATAGGTATACCAGTAGGACCATAAGCGGTTTGTAGATAGTTAGAGAGTCCCAAAAAATTTGGTGGTGGAGGATTTTGAGTCAAATAGCCAACATGAGTTGGTTGATTAGGTAAGTTTCCTTGGAAAGGAGCATTATACTGAAAATGTTGACCCCAGGTAGGATTCATAGAACCTAGATATGGTTTCTTGAGATTAGGGGGTAAAAAAGAATTAACTTGAGGAGATTTCCCCTAGGCAGTTGTTGATTTCCTTGGAAAGGAAAATTCGAAGGTTGATACTGTAATCCAGGGATATACTTCTCATACATTGGGTTATGACCCCCAACTTGGGGTTGCCCCCTAACTTGAGGTTGTCCTCCAACAAGAATTTGGAAACCAGAAGTGATAGAATGACTTGTGCCTCCAATTTGATTGGAGCTACTTGGGCCATGACGATTAGATCCTCTGGGCGAAGGTGGAAGATGAATGATAGGCCCCCCGAAGATAACCTGGGTAGGTGTAGGAACAAAACTACTAGGAGCATTGTACCCAGGAGGAACACAAATATTAGACCCTTCGGATGGATTTTGGGCAGGATTATAAATGGAAGTATTCAAAGCATTATACCTAGGTGGAAGTGATGAATTTGATATAAGAAGAAGTGGTGTTCCAATAGGAGGTTGAGTGATTACCACATTTCTGGAAGAAACATGCGTAGCTTGTGGGACCATGGTAGAGTTAGCGAGATGGAGAGGAAGAATTGTATGATAACCAACCAATAATTGATCTGAAACTGTAACAACATTACTGGTCGTGCCAATAAAATGATCTAAAGGTACTGTATAAGCAGTGGAAGTCACAAGCGTATGTGATACCATAGGTTGGTTAGGACTCATTCCTATTTTATAAAAAATATAGTGTCCCAAAGAGGTCCTCCAAAAAGAATGGACAGGGATAGAGCTAGGATTAAAAATTCCAGCAGTATGAATCAGAGTTCTAAACGAATCACTCTAAGAAAATAGATTGTCTACACCAGACTCTGCGTGAGGTCCAGAAGGTATTCCAATATAATCTTCAGCAACAACGTCTCTCGATGAATTAATCTGGAGCAAAAGTGGATCTCATACAACACTCATTAATAGATTTACTGGAAGTATTGATTCCTCCAATGGAGTAGAACTTCCAATCTCAGAGGCTATGTTGTTATTGACTACTCCTTCAGGAGAACCCTCTAGTGAGTTAGGAAGCAAAGGAGAGTATTCTTCTGGTTCTTTTAGAGGTAACGATTGCATCCTACATGAACAACGAGGGTCGATGTTGGCTGCACAAAATAAATAATGAAATAAATATATGGCCAATTAGAGAAACAACAACACTCACTAATAAAATCTAGATATCAAACACGCAAACAAACCTTCTTATTTTGAAGTCACTAGTTGGTGATGAAATCCAACGTCGCGAAATCAAGACAAGAAGGGGCGGTAATAAAGTTGGTGGAAAAGTTACGTTGATGACTTGCTTAACGGGCTTAGACCCTGGTGCAAGCTACCACACATAATCGTGGGTATACCCTCCAAGGAGGCCGAGTGAGTTTGGCCAACGTCGATTCCAGGTACCGTGAAAAGTTGCCCCTCCACAGTCACCTCATGTAAAGACTCTAAAGAGATAGGCCACTAAGGTTACCAATTATAAAAATGATTCCTAGGGAAGTAGTCGACAGTCTGATCCATGCACAATGTCAGGGTATCTAAGACCAAAATCAACTCGAGAATGTACCTGTTAGTATCCAGATACTAAATTTTCAATTTTCTCCTTGTTGCAGGAATGGGGTTATTCCCGTAGCACCAAGAAGTGTTGTTCCTGAACATCGATATCGTATATGCTAGAAGTAGTACTGAGATTTTAACTTGCCTCGTTGGAGGAAGGTATAAGAAGGGTGGAATTCCTTGTTCCATATGCCTTTACAGTGTTATTATGCCCTGATTCCACTTCATCAAGATAAATTGGCCTTTGTACTAGTAAAATGTGTTTAAAGCTGATATTAAGAAATGATCATTGACTGTGGATTAAAAGGTAGTTTTCTGGAAAATTAAACAAAGGTAGTATAAAGCCAATTTTGGCCTATATGGTCAAGTTATATGCTCTCGGTTTTCTTTTACAGACTTAATAATTAGTCTAGCAAGTTATTGGCTGGGAGCCAATCTCCAACACTTGCCATCAACCACAACATGGTTTAGCCACAACACACAACACGTAAGTCAATCCTAGCGCCCAAGCACAAATCCACAAGGAGATAGTTCACCAGGGGTGGTGTATCTAATCTCAAATTGCTCCAAGTGTCAACATTGGTAGAATTAAATAGATCGAGATTTAGAAATGTCAGGTACCCTATTTGCAGGCAGAAGAGATGAAAGCACCAAGTTGCCACAAGGAAGTGTCAAGGCATGATGTATAAGACTGTAAAGGTATCTAAATTAAAACTCCTCTGCCTACACATGTTTTTACATACTAGTAATTTGCACCATCTCAAGTGGCTAAGCGATATATTGATGGGTCTAACGACCCCAATAAATTTAAAGATATTCACATCCCTTTGATCATCATTCAAATTCTTTCTGGGCGGTCCTAATATGCATGATCAAAGTAAATTAATAGTGATGATTTTGCATTTTTCCCTGGAAATGTTTGGGCAGATTATTGCTCCACATAATCCCTGAGAACAAATAGATGTGATAAATCCCCCAACAATTTCACTAAATGCTTGAAAGCAGGTCTGATTATTGCTCAATGCCATAATCTTTCATAAAGGTATTGGAAATCCCAAATCGTGATTTTGATGCAAAAAATTGTAGTAAGCAACCAACTGACTAAAGGCAATATTTGGCATCGCTTTCATCAAAGAATTTACAGATTGCCAAACAAACCATTGTCAATTCATATGACGTGCAGGCAGAGATCTCAGCGACAAATCACTATTGTATTTAACAGGTGTTAAAGCTTCTTATGCTAGGGAAAGGGAGGAATTTAGAGAATAAAGGAATTTGAAATTGATGTTCAATCCATTGGACGAATTCAACATCCCAACATAGTAAAACATCAAGCATATTATTGAGTAGTCGATGAGAAGTTGTTGATCTATGATTTCATTCCAAATTGAATCTTGGCAATTGCATTTCATGGTAGATCAGGCCATCCAGCTACACCTCTACCATGGGCATCTAGGATTAAATTACTAAGGGAACCTTATGTGTTTTTAGTGACTGACAAAGCTTCAATGGATTCTACTCAAACTCCAATGTATTATTCATTTAATCATGAATTCCCATTCCGATGAGAAACTTCTTTCAGTTTTTTGTGAAGGTGTGAAACATGAGTCTTGAACTTAAATGAACAACCTTGAATATTAGGAGGCTTGGATAATACAATTTTGACATTTTGAAGGTGGCTTACAAAGCTTGCCTTTTCGGTGGCTATTCGGGCTGGCACAAGCATCATTAGCAGCCAAAAGCAGGGCTTTCAGTGGCTTATAGGTTAGAATTTTGGCTCTTTAGCCACCGAAAGCGTAGAGAAGGGCAGAATGGCACTCTTTTTGCACAGATCTTAGTTTGGTCTTCTCAACGAGCACAATGATGGTTTCTAGGTGAAGAATATAATTAAAGAGATATGTTTTAGTGTTATGTTCCATTTTTGAGATAGATGGCGAGGCAAGAAAATAAAGGAGTTTTCCTATTTTTAGTTGAAGATATGCCTAAGTGTTAGAATAGGATCTTAAGCTGCCTTGTCATCACCCAAAAGATTGTTGAAGAAGTCGAAGATGTTGAAGATCAAATTATGAATCAAATTATTCCTTGGGAATATGATCTATTTCCTAGAATCATGTAATTGATTAGATTTGAAAACACTTGTAACTCTGAGATCCATCATTTGAGGATCTGGATCTGATTTGTAAATATTATTTAAGCCCATAGAGGCCACAGTGCCAGGGGGAGGCCCATGAGGGCTGAATAGAGACCAGGGATGCTGGACTGGGATTCTCTTTTATGATTGTAAAGTAGGGACTATTTCATTTTGCACTCAATGCTACAATCATTTTGATGGACAATTTTTCTTCTCTAATATCATTCTTCCTTTTCTTACTTGTAAAACATGTTATCTTTGCAATGCATTGAAATCTTTTTGTTATGTTGATAAGACAATGAAGATTTTGTTGTTTTCTTTCCCATTCCAAGACTTGTTTTTAAGTACCTTATTCTCTATTTCTGAATGACATTTAGGATCAGGAATCTTCCTATGTGAGTGAACAGATTGGACATTTGCATATTTATTTCATCTTATGGTTTTATCTACTTTATTAAATTGACTACCATTGACTAAGTAAGTAGGATCAACACTTGTTTACAATCAGAGATTGATATTCTCTTTCTTCATTTACTGCTGAAACCTCCAGCCTTTTCAAACAACCATATACATTTATTCATAAAAACCATTGCAATAACTAAGATTTGCTAGGCTTGACCCTATATCAGTCTAGGAGCAACTTCTAGCACTAACAGTACCCACAAGATTTTCTTCTCAAGTGACCCCCAATAATACGTCCAATCTCTACACTATGACCAACAAAGCAGGGTGAGTAATGTTGTTGGCCCTAATGCGACCTTCTGATTGACCCTTGTGTTAGAAGGGCTTCCCAGGACAAAATGTAGCAAGTGGATTTCAACTCTCCCTATCACAAGATACTATTGTGTATTTTGATGCTTTGGAGAGTGTGCCTTATAACCTATTCCAAATCTCTATCCTAGCTAATGTTGGTTTAGAAAATTTCTAGAAAATAAAATTTTCTAATAGATTTTAAAATTACATTGTATTTTAAAGACCGTTGCTTACTCAAAAAGGAAACGTAAATGAAACCAATAATGTATTTGACCTTGACCCAATAAAATGCAAGAAGAGATGATATGTAATTGTTTAATTCGATGAACTCTAATTACAGTAGGGAGAAGGTGTCTCTTTTTGGAATACAAAAGACACGAAACACAATTTCTCAATTTTTGAATAAAAAAGAGTCCAAATAATAAAAAACTACTAAATTTTCCAATCTTTCTCTTTTTACAAATCTTTGAATTCAACAATTTTCTTGCAAAGACTACTAAAAAGAAGAATAACTTTAGTTCTTTCTATCTCAAATCAGATCAGAGATGTAATGAAGAAAAGAAAGCATGGTCCAAGAAAACTAGCGCATTCTCAACACTATTCCCAAATCAAACTCACAATGTAAACAAAAAATGAAACGATAAGAAAACCTTTTGTCAAATACAAACAAACATTGTCTCTTAATCAATTAACAATCCAAAAAGTAAAAACAATCCAAAACTCAAAATAAATCAAGGACTCCTTATCAAACAAGCACTCAGTACCAAAATCTCGAGATTATACCCTTGTGACAAGAAATCAAAAGCAAAACTTGCAAAGCTTATAAATAAGACTTTCAATTTCCAAAAATCAATCAAATGTAGGCTTAAAAGTTTTAAATCAAACATTCACTAGTGTCAAAAGTTCATCCCAGGAAATCAAGGTAAAAATGGGTAGAAAAAATAAAAAGGGCTATCACCCAACAATTCCTATAGGAATCGTCACAGGCTGCAGAGGAGTACAATGTGACGATTTGGAATCATAACAGGCTATCAATAAGGTATAGTGCAACATCTTCACACTAGTCTACACCAGTAGAGTGTGATGACAGAGGATCCTTGCAGGCTGAGAATAGGAAACAATGCAATGATCTATGAAAATAAATAAAAATGGGAAGAACGACAAAATTTCTTAATGAAACTTCAGACCGAGGGAGTCAAGATGGATCACCCACAGACTCAGAGAATGAAATTAACCAAAAGAAGGTAGGCTAAAAGAAAATAAGAGGAAAAAAACTGAAAAGGGTCATTCCCCAGTATGGTCGCCAATTTTGTTAT
>ML800332.1:76872-98378 GCA_009831015.1 Picea engelmannii
ACTTTCTGCTAATCCTATTCACTCTACATAGTACATATACACCTGCTATGTTAGTAGCTAGCAAGGAATAGTATAGAAATATTGAGAAGGAAAATAGATCAGTAAACTAATTTCTGGTCACACTGAAATTTCAGGTACCTAGTTTTTTAGCAACCTCCAGCGAGCTATACCTTCTCTCGGTGAAAAGAGTGTTGCTGTTTTTATATATTTTCTAAAGTGACTACTTTTACCTTTTTCGTTACAATTGTAATAGGAGAAATTACAATCTAAGATAAAGAGCTCTTATTTGTTCTAGGTACAAAAATATATTGTAAAAAAAATTTACCAACCTTAAAATTGCCTTGAATAAAGTGGTCCCTAAGACTGTTGATGTTAAATATTCCTCTTATTCATACTCTCTTTTGGCTTAATACTTGTTGTCTATGGCTGACACCAACTTGCTATTTAGCAGAATGGTTAAATCTCTTAGCTAATTTGCCTCAATAGCCGTTTTACAGGAACCATGGATTACAACAACCTTTGATTTATCCTCTGTGCCACATTGTCCTCCATATATAAATCTTAAAGTTCAAATGTTAAAATACAGAAATCAACAACCAAAGAGGCAATAGAATTTGTGATTCAGATTTGGAAAGCTGGACTCAATATGCCCATTAATGAAATACATCCAACACACTTTGTTAGCGACAATCATTATTGACTCTGCATAGAGGGTGTTTATAACTTTTTGGTGGACTGTTATAGACTTCTCTCCCTGATAATGTAGTTTTCAAAATTGCTCAATCAGGAGGCCAAAACATTAAGGATTTGTGGGTGTTTATTCCCTTAAACTCATATTTATTTAATATTTCATTGTGGGTGTCAGGTGGTAATTGTGTAAATTGGGAAACAGTAAAATCTTCGGTGCGGCCTTTAACTATTCAATCTAGCATTTTGTGTCCTATCTTGTGTTAGTCGTTTTTTTTTTTCAATATATATTTTTTTTGTTTGCTTGTCAAGAGTTAGTATGCATCTCTTGAAATCTTGAATTACAGATAAACAAGATTTATTTATTAAGTTAATTCCTTTCTTCCCTAAATTATTCTTAATATTATAAAGAATTCCGCAAATTCCTCAACATTTCATGTCAATCGGAGAGACTGTAGGGGAAAAAATTGTATAAATAGTCGCCACCATCGTATACACCTTTACATTTGTTACTAGTAGAGATAGAAATACAATGAATGTACTTGTATATTCTTCGTCTTTTCCATGAAACCATAGGCAGTCATATTTGTCCTTTTTCAGACAATTCATTCCATTGTTTCGAACGTTTAGGGTCAGACTCTGGGCATAGTTGTTTTCAACCCAGCGCTATTTTTCCACAGGATGGAAAGTTTAGGCAGTTTGCGTTTCTTACTCTAAAAATCTCTGGCAATTTGAGGTAATTTGCCAACTGATATTTAAGTTATTGTTATTATCTTTAGAATCCACTGGGAAACATATACCTTATGTCGGAAATGTTAAATGCATTTTACACTTTTCCTTAATAAAGTTGTTTATTCTGCATAGATTTACAAGTTCTGCTACATGTCCTGTGGAATTCTGGAACATTCCTTGGATGCCCTAGAAGCATAAAATGTTCTAAAAGTAAGGACTCTCTTTTATTATTAGTTTTTTTTTTTTTATACACGGTTTGAATTTTTTTTTTTGCAGGGGAGGGTGTATATGTTACAGAAAGGAGTTGATCTGTGCCAGCAATTGGGAAAATGGTATGTGGCTTAAAATCCCTTGTTTCTCTTTTCTTCTTTTGTTTCAGTTATGGAGAGCCACATCTCCATACTAATTATGTTTCTGGCTGTGTATGTAGCTCGCATGGAGCGGGTTGGATATTTTCCTTCTTACAAGCAGTTGGGTGGGTAGGTGGGTAGGCCCTTAAGGCTCCAGATTGTGAACTACATGCTCTGATACCATGTGTAGGGACCCAAAACCAACAAGCCTAGTAAAATCCTTACAAATACATATAACATTTCTAACATAGAATTTCAATTTCAACATAGAATTTCTGAGTGCGTAAATAATTCATTAGCTTCAAATAAACATATAATATTTCAATTTAACATTTAACTACATCATGAAAATAACTTAGCAATTTCATAAATAAATTACCAGCTTCTGATGCTAATTTCTATCGATATGGTTGTCCCTTCCCTGCTTCCTTGCCTTGCCTTGCTGCTGCCTGATGCACTGACCAACTCTGCCCAAACCGACTAACCTCCCATCCAACTAGGAGCAGCTTGTCTGGCTCCCTAGCTCCAATAAACCGAAAGGAATCCTAGCCCTCGTGCCCAAAACCCCCAGCAACCCGGTGCCCCCTGTAATGATTCTCAAAGACTGCAAAACTCAACAACAGAACCAGAAAATCCACAAAAAATAGAACTCCCCAGTCTCCTCTCCAAAATGCTTCCCTTCCCAAGATGATGGTCCTCCCTGTAAGACTCCTCCCCGTCATATCCCCCCTTCACCGACTCTCTTCCTCCTCATTAATTTCCTTATCCCTCATTTATTACCTTATCCCCCTTTCTTTAATATCTTATCCCCTTCTTTAATGTATTATCCCCTTCATTAATATCTTATCCCCTCCCGCATACGTAAAGCACTTAATTAAATAAATTGAAATTATTAAGCCCCTTAAATTTATTACCCATGTCATTGAATGTGATATGTAATCAATCAATTAATTAATTAATTAATCAAAAGTTATAAACAATTTATTAATAAATAAATATTTAATTAATATCATTAATGCTAATCATTGTTTAATTAAAACCATATTAGAACAATTATTTATCTAATTAATTGTTACTTAATAATCCCTAAGCATATATTCAACTAGGGTTGTTACAACATTAGTTGCAGGGCTCTAGACTTCTTGTCCAACATGTTGCTGAAGCCTTGTAAGGGAAGTGGGGCAGCCGAGGGACTATTGGGCAAGGAAGGGGCACACTTCTTGGGGTGGGAAAGACTCATGGGGAATAAGATATTGTAGACTAGTTGCAACAATGGGCACCTTGGACTGAGAAATTCTGCTGAGTATCATACCTTATTCTGGAATTAGGAACCCATTTTCCCTGGTGGAGTGTAAGCCCCAACTTGTGGGTGACCTGTTGCTGAAATTTTATGAGAAACAAAGTCTATGGTTGGGAGGAACGTCTGAGTTCTGTGCCCAGTTGGTGAATTTTCATAAAATATAAGTGTCCTTTATGTACTTGTCTCATTTAATGTGTACTTAATTATCTATTTTCAATATGGGATTAATACTTGTATGTTGTTTCATATAAGTAATTGTTGTTATTTTGTATAATGCTTCTTTCACATGTAAGTGTGGTGTTGATATTTAGTTTTGTAGTTGTACTTGATGAGTATGACGGTTGTTATTATTTATTCTTGTTAATTTAACTTTATAAAGGGTCATGAGTCTCCAAGGAGAGGTTAGAATGGCCATGCATGCAAAGGATCACTCCGTGTGCACAAGAAGCTGGATTTTTTTGTGCACACATGGAAGCAGTCCCCACACACAAGGATAACATAATTTACATGTGATGCTAGATTGGTTGTGCGCACAGTAGTGATCACATGATAGAGTGCTCAGTATGTTTATGTGCATAGTTGTATTGTTTTACTTCCACTGTTATAAGTTGTGCAGAGTAAATTTGTGTGGCACGACCCAACTTGGGGTCAAGTGTGTTACTTCAAGTATTTTGGGCAGATCAATGTTATAGAGTGGAATATGCGTACTAGATTTTGGAGTAGAATTACTCAGTTGTAGGATAGGTACGTTACAGATTGGTATCAAAGCATATTAGGTAACTCAAAATGTTACAAAGTGGTATCAAAGCAGATTTGGTAACAGAGTACGTTACAGATTGGTATTAGAGATGGTACCCAACTAAGAGGCTAGGTACGTTACAGATTGGTATTAGAGCTGGTAGCGAGCTAGGAGGCTGGGTATGTTACAATGAGTGACGATCCTTTCAATGAAGCATACACAACATGCAACAATGTGAAGAGAAGAGACAAAAAAATGGAGAAAATAATGAAATAATTTCTATTAACAGTATTCGACACTCAAAGAGTGAATAATTTAAAATAGATATAGGCTACATGAGTAACTAATGTGCCATAATAGTGATCTAGAAAGATATGGACACTCACTGGAAGACACTAGAGTGAAATTCTAGGTGAGTGTGTAATATCTCCAAAAGTCGAGAGTGAATCCTGGCTATTTGTCGGGAGTCAAGATTCGAAGGCACCTTAGGACATGCATCATACTAAGCCTGATAGGAATGGCCGAGTGGGAAAGAGGTGTTGAACTATTGAGGATCTAGGATGAGAAGATATCAACCGTAGATCTTGTCTTGGACCCTGTATGTTAAGTTTGTCAGAAGGCATGATTCAAAAGGATGCAGAGGTGAATTAATGCTTAGCCTCACACGTAATACTGATATGTTGTAGACTGTTGTGTTGGACACACCGACCACACTGAGAGGGGGGTGAATCAGTGTAGGGGTATTTTTAAAACTTCCCCTTCACAAAAATCCTTAGTTAGCAATCACCAATTACTCATCACCTATTGCTGTCATTTATAACCAGTTAAATGTGAACGTACATCAACATCATATACCAGTAACAAATAACATCAATAAGTCATCACCAAAAGGAACATAAAGAACACAAGATGTATGTACAATTTTATTTTTATTATAGACTACAATCCTTGGGTTATCAACAACAATTGAATGGAGTTACAACTCCACAAGAGAACCAGATCTACAATGCAAGACTTAACTTACACAACTCAACATCAACTGAGAAGATGAATCAATCCTCAATAGATACCAATATATCTACAGGTATGCAACCTGTCAATAGTGCAACACACGTATGTATTTGTCCTACCAGTACTACAACTCGCGTATGTATGCGACCAATATGTACTACAACCTGTGTATGCCTTCTGAGTTATTAGGGTTTTCTCTCTATGAAAAACTCAGATCCTTTGCAACCTTCAGTCACATCTACTTCTGTCTTTCATTTTCCAATCACAACATATCTGTGCTCTCCCACAACTTACTCATGCTCCTCAACCATACAATATGAATGCTAATTAATCATGTATAAGCAACTGGTATACTATGAAAATCATATCAGTACTAAACCATAAGAGTGCTTCTCACTCTATCAATCAACCAACATAACCATATCACAACATCCATACCAATAATGCCTTAAGAATTCACCATACAATAAGAAAGAGTATCCGTCAAGACATCTATGTAACCATACCAGAGTTTCTATGGGAGATCTGAGCCCATAGAATGCATATATGGAACTTATTCGGACTTTAAGAACTTGACATCAAATCACACTTAAGTCTCCATGACTTCATCCAACTATACATGCTCTGTTCCACTGCTGCTCGCTTACTCCTTCAGAAACTAGGTTTTCTGAACTTACGAAACTTTCGCCGTCATGATCTCATACTTACGAAAACTTTGATGCATCCATGAGATCCTCTAGTCAATCTCTCTCTCAGAATAGATCTTCAAGCTATGTTCAAGAGATGATTTCACAAGAGACCCTTGCTTCTTATTTATACTCTCCAAGTAGCTTCCTTAGAAGCATATTCTAGGCCACTTTGTCCACATAGCCACTTTGTCCACATAGTCACCTATGTCCAACTTTTCCCAATTTGCCACTTGTACATGTATCAAATAGCCACTTGATCACTTAACAAATTTTCCTCATTTTAGGGTTAACCTTCTTATAACCACTTTCCATAATTAGAAAGTTCTCCATTTACTTTATTATTTAAATAATCCTACTTGACTTTGTTACTTCACTTTATTATTTAAATAATCCTCTTTGATTTTGTCACTTCACTTTATTATTTAAATAATCCTTTTTGAATTTGTCACTTCACTTTATTATTTAAATAATCCTCCTTGACTTTGTCATTTCACTTTAAATAATCCTCTTTGACTTTGTCACTTTGCTTTATTATTTAAATAATCCTCTTTGATTTTGTCATTTCACTTTATTATTTAACTAATCCTTTTTGGCTTTGTCACTTCACTTTATTATTTAAATAATCCTCCTTGACTTTGTCACTTCACTTTAAATAGTCCTCTTTGACTTTGTCACTTCACTTTATTATTTAAATAATTTCTTCTTTGCAAACACTTTGACTTCTTTGACCTTTTGGGGCTTCAAGCCAGCATATGAGGGTCCTTCAAATTCATAAGGCCATAACTCTCAAACCATGAGGAGTTATGTGACGTTCCACATACCACCGGAAATGACTTGACAAGAAATATCCATCTAGGATAGTTTCACCGACAAATTCATTAATATTCATCTCATTATTCCATAATTAAGCATGGATTCTCTGACGATACTTCTAGTATAAATCAACCGCAAAGCGTCTTCCCATGAGGGATTTCACCATAAGGGGACCACTTTGGAGTTCACCGCAAAACGTCTTCCTGTGAGGGATTTCACCATAAGGGGACCACTTTGGAGTTCATCAATTTGTACAACCATGACACGACAATAATGAGACATCTTTTACATCAATCCAACTATGCATCAAATGACAACACATTGATCCATCTTCATCTATGCATCATATATCATTGAAACCATATCAATCCATCTTCATCTATGCATCTCATCATATGACTATGACTCCACTTGAAATCAATCCATTTACATCAAGGACAATACATGATCCATCAATCACTACATCAATATACTATGACAAGATATTTTTCCTTTGAAATCAATCCTTTGGCATCAATGACAACATGATCCAACAATCTCCCCCTTTGGCATTGATGGAAATACCAACATTGATGTCAACACCAATCATTTATGGAAACATATAGAAAATTAATTGCTCTACATCAATAGGCATATCAATCACATCAATGCGACTATCTCTCCCCCTTTTACATCAATGGAAAAGGGTCATTCTCCCCTTGGGGCTGCTCCCCCTGCCTGAACTCTCCTTGGGGATTCTCCCCCTATCTGAATGCCTTTGATATTACTTTCAATAATCTCTCCCCTTTTGAAAAAGGGATATCACTCTTATGTATAGCTCATTCCCCCCTTATGACCATCACTCCCCCTAGAACTATGCCTCTGTTCTCTTTCTCCAAGTATAGGTCTCTTTTTCAAGTATTTATCTTTGCATATGATAAATATCTCCTCCTGGAATCATGGGAAGAAGAATGAATTCCCCTATGGGTATGTCTTCCCCTATCTTCTGTGCAATATGAACAATATACTTCTGCTGCAAATGCTATTGCTCAACCAAAACATAGATCAACTTCTCTTTCTATGAGGATCCTTGGACCTTTCCATGCATCAAACTCATGCCATACCATACATCATGAAGAAAAAGATATGTCAACAATGAATAGAGAATCATGAAAAAAACATCAACCAAGTACATCCTATGCCAACCATTCACAATACCCATGTACATCAATACCATATCATATTCCATAAGATATTATCAATGGAGTGCATCAAACATATGCCTCTACCAATCATGCCAACCATGTGCTTCAAACAAGTGTCATATAACTCATGATATGCCTCTACCAAGAACCAAGTTCCACAATCATGTATCTTAATTAATGAAGTGTCTCAAGTATATCATCCATACATAAACAAGTGCACCAAACATGTATTACCACTTGTACCAAGCAAGTGCATCAACCATTGTTGTGAGTGGGAAATCCCTCTACGGACTAGCAATTAGGGTTGAAATATGCATGCAGAAAAGACCTAAAGATCTCTACTTTTTATCGTCGTCCCAGACCTAATCCCCATTATTATTAAACAAATACATAATTAAGTGAGCATACCTTATTTCGGGCATTCGATGTAGATCCTTCCTTACGCTTGATCATTTTTTGATTGTAGCTCTCCTCCCAAGGCTGACCTGCATTCACACAAAACAAAAAACAAACTCCGCATACACTTGATATATAGATTAATGGGTTGGAGATCCAATAAACAAGTATACAACAAATCATAAGAACCTCATATGGTGGGATGGGAAAAGTATCTCTTTATTATTAACTTCAACAAATCAACTTACAATGATGAAGCCGGTCACTGCTCCATGAACCTGGTCTTGGGATCCTCTTCAACTGTCCACCAACTTCTTTGCTCTGTATTTCTCTTTGCACAAGGATGGCTGAAGGGTTGGGACAAAGTGAATATACAATTGGGTATAGTTTCTTTACTATGATTTTCCTTCCTTCAAATAGGACCCCTAACCCTTCTTTTATAGGCTAGAAGAAGCTAGGTATTTGGGTGAACCCTCAGCCATGCATGGTCGGAAGATTTAGTTAACTCACCCAAAGATGTGTGTTCTATCAACAACTTTCCTTTTTTCGTGCTTCTGTAGGTCCACGTGGGATGTAGTGGGCCAGCTAGCGTGGGCACTGTAGATCCACACGGGCTGTAGTGGGTCAGCTAGCGTGGACTTTTAAAAATGGAGTTTTTTAGAAGAGTTGTTCAGTAGTGGCTTGGCAAACAAGGGCTATGAGATGGCCTGATGCCAGGTAATCATGTATTGTGAAAATTAGGGTTATAATAGATGCCCCCTAATGTGTGAGGTCAGAAGAGCATCTGATGGCTGAAATACATTACCAATCTTTACTGATGTGCTGAACAAGTGAGCCCAGGGACCAGAAATTGGGAGGTGTCGTCTGCAAAAAATAACAATTGTCTCACCGAGGTAGGCATACCCATGCTCGGGATAGAATAAAATGCATGGCTACTAATCAAATACACTGTAGATCCATGTCATACAACTATATAAAGTGTAGCTGTGAACAATACACAACGGAGCTACATCTCGAAATAAAAAAGATATACATGTAGAGTATCCATCTTCTCAGAAGCTGATAAGGCCTGATGGCTGGAGATGAGGTCTTCAGAGCTCAAGCAACAACTTCAAAATCTTCAAGACTCGTGTAGGAGTGTAATATGAGTGTACGACTTCACTACCCAGAGGTCTTCGACGGCTCGTCGGTCATGGGCTAGAGAATCTTGATGATAATACTGAAGGCTTCATTGATTTTGAACAAAGACTTGATTGGACATTCATGATGGCAAAATATGAGGGAAAGAGACAAACTGCAGAGGGGCCGACTCAGGCTTGGTAAAAAATTCCCTTGGACAATAGCATGACAAATGATGAGACTCAAGCAACATGGCATTAACATAAGTTTACAAGGTAGGAGGCGACGCAGACTCTCCATATGTTTGGAAGAATAACCAAACAGAGGAGGACACAACTCTATGTAGCGAGAAAAACTTCCTAAGGTCATATTACATCCCATAGTTTGATGAACAAATGGACATATGTGCTTTATCCAAGGGCGACTTATTGTGCTGCCAATAAAGAAAATACTTTTCCCTTCCTCTTTTTGGGGTATATTTGATTTTTTGTTGTCTTTTTCAATGATTTTGGAAAAAAGAATAAAGGAATGTAACGTTACAATGGAGGAATAAGTGTTACAAACATACAAGTTCAAAGCGCAAGAATAAGATTGATGTTCAGAATAATGATACTCGGGAAAAATCCTCTGGGGGCCAAGGGTGTTAAGACGCAGAGGCAAAGTGCTACAAGGCTTGCGTATAAGGTATGCTTCAGATGGTTCAGTTGGGAGCAACATGGAGCCGACATTTAGACCAAAGACGTAGGTATGCAACTGCAGTTAACAAAACACACAATGGTAACATGCTTCGATGTAAGTTTAACGAGCCCAGAGAAGGTAAGCTCGACGGTTTTTCATATTTAGGGAGTCTGAAAAAACGTAAAAGGAGACTCCATTGGGGTACCTTTTTCGAAGGTAGTCTAGTCGGTTCGAAAAAGGGGTAAACTAGCATTGACAAAATGTCTATTCAAAACCATTTTAACGAGTGTGATAAAGACAAGATCACTCAGCCATTTTTTCATTTTTAAGGAGTCTAAAAAAAGCTTAACTATGGACTCCATCAGGAATGTTCTTTTGGACCATTTTAATGAGTGTGAAAGAATAAGGTCACTCGATGATCTTTTCAATTTTAGATAGTCTGAAAAGAGCTTAACTATGGACTCCGTGGGGGTTCCTTTTTCGTAAATTTAGTTCCTCAGGCCCAAAAAAGGGTTAAAATGATACATGAGAGTACTCTTCTAGAGAACTGAAGTTCCATAGAGTATACCTTTGTTCGTACAGTTAACTGTCAGAATTGAAAAAGGGGTAAACTACCGCCAGACAGACGTGACTTCAAATTTCAGTTTAACAAGCGTGAAAGGCCACAAGATCGCTCGACAATCTTTTCATGTTAAGAGGGTCTAAAAAGGGCTTAAAAGAAGACCCGTAGATGTTACTTTTCTTAGTTAATCCGGACGAGATCAAAAAGCATAAATGAAGTCTTATCGGATGTTTCTTTTGGATCTCAAAGTGAGCTTGAAAAACAACAAAGTTAGCTCATGATCGACACTTTGTGGGTCGATGCCCGGTATCTCCTCGGGGGAGCAGTATGCTTCGACGAAAACATTGTCTATGCCACCAGGGGTTCTGGAGATATTGATCGGTATGGTTTCAGCAATGGTTGCCATATTACCCTCAACATAGACCTTGTGTGTAGCTAAGGGATTAATAGGACACGACCTATCTCCAGTCATAGTCAAGGTGAATTCTCTGGCCTCGATTCTACTTAACTCTGGGAGGAAGTATTATATGTGATGAAGATCATCCCAGAGTTTGTCCGGACTAGTCATTGCTTCAATTACTATTTCATCAGAGGGAAAGACTAAGTCTAACGAATTAGTGTTAGCGAGAGAACCTTGAGCGCAAATAGGCTCGAGAAGTGGATCGAACTCTTGTGCAGTAGTTGGATCTGGGTTGGTTGAAGCTTGTTGGACTAAAGAGTATGTTACTTTAGCTACAGAAAAGGGCATGGACATGCTCGGATGCCCTGTCCCCTCCATCATGGTCAATAGGGAAGGAAGAATCCATGGATTGATGAAGTAAGTCATGTGAAATGACAAAACTTGGAAAATCTCAACCTTATGGTGGTTGGATATGAACTTGACATTGCCTTGAGGGGGCGGGTAATCGAAGGTACCCATTAAATATGGGCAAAAACCAACCCCTATGTTGACTATGCCTGGTTGAGGATTATTAATCATTGGGACCGCGGACACTCCCAATGAAGGGTCAGCTCTGGAGAAAGACAATTGATCAATGGTCACAATTCGGTCCTCGTGTGGAAACAACAAGACCCAAAAAATTGTAGCAACCACTGCTTGCATGGCATAAGTCCAACTCCTTCCTAACAAAAGATTGTAGTTGAGAGATGCGTCGACTACCTCTACCTCAATGCACACGGTCTTCCCTCTCAATTGCACGGGAAAAGAGGGAATGATACCATGTGGTCGAAATGAACAATCGTTGAAAGCAATGAGATGAGTGGGTGACAGAGACAAAACGGGCTGGCCAATGACCTTCCAACATGCCAATGACATAACGCATGTCGAGGCACCCTCATCAACCACCGTGCAGAAAATATTTCGAGTAAAATTTTTTGTGGGGTGAGCCACTACTATCTGAAACACTATGTGGTATGGCAGATGAGGTTTTAAGTCGGTTGTATCTAGCATGATGGTACCTAGATTACAAGTCTCGGTAGATCCTAGAGTGGTTAACAAAGCTTTCCTCTTGGAAGGGCAGCTTTGGAGGACCTCCAAAGTGGACATCGCATAAGGGGTTTGAGACAAATCTTCCACCACATAATAGTTCTAGGTGGCCCTTGCGTTTGGGTTATGAGAAGATTTTTTGAACGCACCTTTTGGGATGCGTGTCATTGTTTCGCCCGAAGTCTTCTCAATCTGTAGAGGAAGAGATGGGAGTTCAACTTCTTTTCCCTTCTTAGAAGTGCTTGGTTTACTGTAGTCATGTGCTCTAGTGGATATGAAAGCATCACCCTTCATCATATATACATTCGCAGATGCGAGATTGTTTGAAGACGGAGAGGGTCCTTGATTGCCCCCTTCCGCGCTTGTAGAGGCATGGGTTAGGTTTTATCCATGTTGAAATGGATTGGTTAACACAATAGGCTGTCGCTGTTTCACGAACTTTTGGGCCTTTGCAAGCCGGGGACATAGGTGGGTCGGGTGGTCTTCCGCGCACAGGTTGCATGGATACCTCACCTTTCGTTTCTCAGTGTTTCCCCCGCCAGCATTATCTATGGGTTTCTTATCCCCCTTACCTTTCTTTCTTTGTTTTTTCTTTCCTTCAGGTTGCTGGGTGGCCTTTGGATTTTTCGATTGCACTGTGTGTACATCCAACGTTTTAGTAGGGGGAGCAGCCAAAACAGTACTTTGGCTGGCCGTTGTGTGTTGTATAGACAATTGCTGCAACTGATTCATCAGTTGCTCAATGGGATTTATTTGTGCTAAACCAACAATACCATCGGCATGTGGTCCAACTCTCTATCTGGTTTTATCAAGTATTGAGCATGGTGCATCTGGAAAGATCTCGTATAATAAACCAGACTGAAAATAGATGAGCTCAAGCTATTGAGATCTCATGATGGCGTCTTCTTCGGAAAACACTCTTGAAGTCATGACATCTTTGGATAAATGTGGGACCAAAGACTTAAGGAACCACTCAAGAAGGAATGCTGGTGGGACTGGTACCTTAATTAAACTCTTTCGACATCTCCATTCTCAGATGTGATCTGAGATATGGTCCGCTTTTATCTATGAGAAATTGGCCAACAATTATGTGCCAGCGTCGTATCTCAACGGTAATTGGAAATGGTTTAGGAAGGTCATTGCCAATTCGCCAAAGGAAGAGTATCTTGAGCAATCGAGCTCAATGTACCATTTTGCGACACTCCCAGTGAGAGTATGTTGAAAAAATCACAACTGTACGGAGTCATCTTTCAACGAGTTAGATGAGCACCAAAGGTGGAAGGTAGTCACATGATCGCTTGGATCTTTGTTAGGCTTGGCTTCAAACTTTGGTATGTCCGAAGGCAACTTCGTCGGCATAGGAGGCCAATGCGGATCATGACAGATAGGGTCCTTCAACAACCTTGTCAAATCTGGCAAATGCAAGGTTGCCAGGAAAGGTAGTTTGGGTTGTTGGTGATAACCTGGGTTGCCAGGAAGAGTTTGGCGGATGGCTTGGGTTCTGGTAAATACCATGGCCATGACCAACATATGGATTTTGTGTGTGAGGAGACATCATCGACTGATTCCCAAAATAGGACGTAGATGGATGGGCGTGCATTACATTCAGAGGACTTTGGGAAGGGTTGTCCCATGCCGATCCCATAGGGATAGGCATAGTACCTTTCCCGGGGTTCCATTGACTATGGAAAGAATTTCCCTAGATCAACATTCCTGACGAGGGAACGGATCCCTGTCAAGAATTCCAAGGCCCTGATGCGGAAGAAGTTCCTGGGTTTGCCCCCTGTACAGGAATAGTACCCTGCATAGGAATAGTTTGTCCGAAACTGGGGTTGCCCCCGGTCAGGAAAGTAGCTGACAAGAAGGCGTTGTTACCAAATGCATTGAACAAATAAAACAGTGTCGAACCTATCGACATATTATGTGAAGGTGGTCCTTGACACCTTGCTCCAAATAAACTATGGTGTGCAGGTGGCCCGGCGGATGGCTGGTGCGTGCCACCGAGCGAAGGGGACGAAGGAGGTATATGACCTCCCCCATAAGGGAAAGTGTTAAAAGGAGTAGGAGTGCCCCCCATGTGGAATTGGAGAGGAGCGTTAGAGCTCCCTGCCCCTAGAATTGAAGTCTGTGAAGTGGAGTATAAAAGTACATGACTTGTACCTGAGCTAGGCATCCCATATGAGAACGGAGGACCTGTCACACTTGGTGGGAAAGGGGTTGTGGTCATTGCCATAAACGGGATCAGACCATTGTGCGAGGTAAAGGCGGCCGAGACCATGGTGGCTCAGACCGGTGACGGTGGGTTAGGAGGTGGAAACTCCCTTGTGGTGACAACCGTAGTGGGAATTGAAGAATTCCCAGAGGGAGTGACAATTTGTTTCCATTGCTGCATGTGACACTGTTTGGCACTCGTAAGGGTGAACCGATACGATGATGGGTGTCGAAAGATCAATGGTTGAGGTTTCAGGTGGACCAAGAGCTTTCGCTCCAAAGTCTAAAACAATTGATTCTTCTGGATGTTGGTCGGGAACAATTTCTTGTGACTCTGTCGCTTCAAAAGACCCATATTGGTCTAGCTTTCACCTTAGTAGTGGCGGGGGTGGCTCCAGTGTAACCGGTGATAGGCCAAGAAGCCTTCATGACCGACGGAGCTCGTGATCCTCCACTGTGTGAGAATATCAAAGACACTCTAGGGCTGTATAATCGTTCAAAAAATAACACACACTAAAAAGTCCCTACAAGATAAGACAAGCAAACACTAAATTAATTGGAAGAACAGTTACAACAACCAACACTAGAGAAACTTACCAGTGAAAGTGCAACTTGAACACGGAAGCACCTTCCATGTATACTCTACAAAGCATGCCCCGATGTATGTCCTAGGTACCGCGGTATACCCCCGCAGTCACTTGTGTATGTCCCTAAAAAGATAGGCAAGTAGGTTGCCAGCGTGCGAACAATCACTAGGCGGGTACAATCGAAAGTCGGGTAGACCACAATGAGCAGGGTATTGAGCCCGAAACTTGTCAAGGGTATTGAAAGCAAGTGGTATGGAAGACAAATGAGGACCTCGAATGGATTCGAGACCCATGAAGCTCCATGGAAAATGAAATTGACAGAATCCAAAAACAAGTCCTCTATATGTGTTCTCCACTACGATTGGTCCAGCTTTGGAGGGGTTATCTCTGCTACCTTTCTGCACGCAACCTCGTGCTTATCTCCTATGTTAGAGGGGGGGTCCCAGATAAATTTCACGATACTGGACTTTGACACTCCCTAAATCATACTCCAATGTTTGATTTTAATGGCCTTGAAGAGTTTCCTCTCCAACCTAATTCAAGGCCCTAACCCTAAACTAGTTGGTTGACCTTGCAAACATGAAAAGTCTAATGAATTTTAGATTTAGCATTAATTTTATGGCTTGTGTTACGTCAAAAACTATGAAAGTGAAACTAATGATGTTTGAAGACGAAATTAAAATAAACAGAAATCTTGGAAACAAAAACTTTTCTTTAAACAACTTTTTTTTTTGTTTTAATTTTTTTTCTAATATCTTCGAACAACAAATTCAAAGCAAGATTTCACTCAACTACTAGCTACTTATGATCTAAGTAAAATGTCAAGAACTTATGAAAACAAATACTTTTCCTTGGTTACTAATGCAAAACAACACTTTTTAATCAATCAAAGAAATAAAAGTTATTTTTTATTTGAATGCTCACAAAGCAAAAAAGGAAAAATACCAACAAGTCAAAACCAAGAAAACATTTCTGGCCTAAGCGCAGATTGCAAAGAGTCACGTCAAAAATCACACACAAGCAAGTTTTTTAAAAATGGACTCTCACACTTGTCTAAAAACCCTATGAAAGAAAATTTTGAGGAAAAAAATTCTAAATGAAAAAGAAATCTATTGCTGTAATCAAACCTAAGTTACTGACCGCTATGACAGAGACCCAAAAAACCTGATAGGTATAGCTCTTATCAAATGAAAGGATGGTTGCCTCACCTTCAACAAAAATTCCTCTCAATCACACCATTGACAGTTCAACAGCAAGCGTGTGCACGCGAGTTGTGTAAAGTCAGAGGGCGTGTACACGCATGCTGGCCTTATACAGGCCATGTGTATCCCTGACTCTGAGACAAAAAAAAACAACTAAGCAAGCCAACCCAGGCAGAGATTGCTGGTACTGAAAACCAGAATCTCTTGAAGACTCAGATACTTACTTTCAGTGATGATTTTAGGGGCTAAATTTCGCTCATGGGGTAATTTTCCATGGTTTTTCCAAAAATGAGATTCGCTATTTTAAAAATGATTCTCTCAAATTCTATAGGATAAAATGATTTTACCTTAAAAATCGCCAAAATTTTATAAAAACTAAATAAAATACTTATAAATTTGAATATTTTTAAAAAAATATCACGAAACATTTATAGTTGACATATGAAGGATTAGTAATATTCGCCAAGGTTTCTACGTTTTAAAATAAATTTCCATCCTTAAAATCATCCATGCTTACTTTAACAGAAAAAGAGAACAAATCAAGGAAAACTTCATAGAACAAACCAATCCAAGGTGAAACCTAAGCTACAGACTGCAAGCAACAAAGACTAGAAAGAGTTCCAGAAAACCCCTGAGAAGGACTACTTCTGACAGGGAAGAGGATGACTGCCTCTTTAAAAACATTTTTCTGGAATCTACACGCGACTGTCACTTCCTCAGCTAGCGTGTACACGCGGGATGTGAGAATGCAGGGCGCGAGTACACACATGTAAACCTTATACAGGCTGCGTGTACCTTTGTGGGTCTTGAAAAAATTACAGTCAAGAAAAGAAACAGAGATAACTGGTATGGAAGACTAGAATCTCTGTTAGCTCAGACTTTTGTAGAAAATTTAAAAGCAGAAAAATGAAACCAGTTCTTAAAAATACCCAAAAATATCCCCAGGAACCTTAACAATCTCCCTAGTATGGTCGCTAATTCTATTGTGAGTGGGAAATCCCTCTACGGACTAGAAATTAGGGTTGAAATATGCATGCAGAAAAGACCTAAAGATCTCTACTTTCTACCATCGTCCCAGACCTAATCCCCATTATTCTTAAGCAAATACATAGTTAAGTGAACATACCTTATTCTGGGCATTTGATGTAGATCCTTCCTTACACTTGATCATTTTTTGATTGCAACTCTCCTCCCAAGGCTGACCCTCATTCACACAAAACAAACAACAAACTCCTTATGCACTTGATATATAGATTAACGGGTTACAGATTTGATAAACACGTATACAACAAATCATAAGAACCTCATATGGTGGGATGGGAAACGTGTCTCTTTATTATTAACTTCAACAAATCAACTTACAATGATGAAGCCGGCCACTGCTACATGAACTTGGTCCTAGGCTCCTCTTCAACTGTCCTCCAACTTCTTTCCTCTATATTTCTCTTTGCATGAGGATGGCTAAAGGGTTGGGACAAAGTGAATATATAATTGGGTATAGTTTATTTACTATGATTTTCATCCTTCAAATAGGACCCCTAACCCTTCTTTTATAGGCTAGAAGAAGCTAGGTGTTTGGGCGAACCCTCGACCATGCATGGCCGAAAGATTCAGTTAACTCACTCAAAGATGTGTGTTCCTTCAACAACTTTCCTTTTTTCGTTCTTTTGTAGGTCCACGCGAGCTGTAGTGGGCTAGCTAGCGTGGACACTGTAGATCCACGTGGGCTATAGTGGGTGGTCTATAGTGGGTCAACTAGTGTGGACTCTTAAAAAATGGAGTTTTTTAGAAGAGTTGTTCAGTAGTGGCTTGGCAAAGAAGGGCTATGAGATGGCCTGATGCCAGGTAAGCATGTATTGTACAAATTAGGGTTATAACAACCATGCACCAATGCCACAACAAGATGAACTACAATCAATATGTGTCCTCATTCATGTATGCCATATCCACCATAAAACATGTGCCAATCATACTGCTAGTAGGTGCCTCTAACAATGTACCAAAAGTGTACCAATCATGCATCTAAGATAGTCTTTCAACACTCAACCATATATGACCACCATACATACAACAATTACGTATGCCAACATGTAATCATGAAAACCTGCAACAAACATGTTAGACCCTGCAACAAACCATGTCAAACCTTGCAACACAGATTTATACCTGTAAGTTTTAAACCTGCGAAGTAAAGCAATGCATATAGATTCTTAAGCAATACAAAAATTAATCAATGGTTCATACACAGAGTACACAGAGATTTTTACCGGAAACCCTCAACCGGGAAAACCTTTCTTATTTTCATTATATCAAATTTCACCATTCGTCATACAATATATACAATGTTTTTAGGTATTCTGTAGATAGCAAAACCCTAATCCCTTAATCCGGGATTAATTTACAAATCTGCTAAAAATAGAAAAATCTGCTAAAAATAGCAAAAACCGCCCAAAAACAAATTTTGGGGCGCTGCCCCGAGCTACCACCCGGTGCCGAATGCTACGCGTAACCAAGGGGGGGCATACCTGCCCCCCCCTGGGACCCCCCTAGGAAAGCGCCCGAAGCACACGACAGAGCTCTAGGTGAAGAGATCGTCAGATGCAGTTGTCGTATCTGACGCACCCACACACACACACATGCAAAGAATATAACACACACCCAACAATACCATCATACCATGATGCAAATCATATGCATAGCCCTTTTCCCAAGGATTTTTACCACAGATATGTGACCTACTGCATAGACAATTCATGTATGTATGCGACCTATTCATAGGTCATCTTGTGTATGTATGTGACTGTTACCATTGTAACCTGTGTATGCTTATGAAGATGACAAACTTGAGCTTCCCTTAAGGCTTCCATTCTGTTATGACTGTTCAGTTTTCTTCACCCACTTCTGAAGGTGTCCCCATTTTTTAGAGCTTGAGCTTTGAGCTTTGAGCTTCCATATTTTCAAAAATGTCTTCCTTCCTAACTTCATGCCTTCTTCTAGTCATGCTATATGAAGTCCTCATCATGGAATTTCTTCTTGTGTTCCAAAAATCCAGGGATTTGTGGCCAAATCCACTATAGCTGTAGCATCTCATGGTGTGACAATGAGAAACAATATGTACTACTTGATTACATCTCCAACACCTTAGGGTGTTATGAAATCTTTCACTATGTTTCCTTGCATAATATCTGCATTCCAAATCTTTGTGACCATATTCATTACATGAGTAACACTGACCATGAAAAATATTTTCATACCTTTTCTTTGGTGTCCATCTTGAAGATGTCTCTCTTCTTTGAGGTGTAAAGATGGCTTCTTGATGCCTTCCTTTCTTTGTTCTTTTGAGACTTTCCTTGCCTTGTGTATATGGTTGACTTGCAACATTATTTCCATCTTTTGGGAGTGAGGGACTTACCTCATGCTTCTTTGAGGTTCTTTCTTTAGCATGTGTAGCTTCTTTGTTGTATCCAAGACCTATTTTATCACTTGGTGATATTTGAATATCCAAGATCTCATTTAAGATTGTTGATCTATTCAATAACTTGTTTGAATTCTCTACTTTTTTTCTAAGATCAACAATTTCAGCTTCCAACTTATGACATGACTCTTCCTTTTCATTTACTTGATTCTTTAGTAATTCCTCTACCCTTTTGGCTTCTTCAATTTGGGTCTTGAGATGGAAATTAACTTCAAGAATTTTTCTAATCTCATCATCTAGCTTCTTATTCTCTTCTATTTCATTCTTTAGTCTTTTGATCTCTTCTTCTTTTTCTTCTAATTGAGTCTTTTTACTTTCTTCTTGTTCCTTGAGCATTTCCTTTAACTTCAAGATATGCCTTTGATTCTTTTTAAGAAACCTTTTAGTGTTGTCAGAAAGATAGCTATATTCTATGTAACAATGGTCATAGTTGTATTCAAATAGACCCCATTCAACTTTGCTTTTAAGATCTAATAGTTCTTCTTCTACTTCCATGGGATAACTATCCTTTAATTCTACACATACTATCTCTAGATTTTCTTCTTCACTTGTAGAGGAATATTCAACATCATCACATTTTGAAATATTGCAATCAAGGGTTTTTGGAGATTCTTTACCTTCATTGATCTTGATAGAATTGTCTTCAAGGTCTTCCTTTTTGCCAACATCATCACATTTGGAATCATTTCAAAAAGAGGATTTTGGAGATTCTTTAACCTCATTGTTCTTGATGGAGTTGTCTTTAAGGTCTTTCTTTTTGCTTTGGTATGTCTCCTCTAGCTTTAGCGATAGATCCTTGGTGAAAGTGTGTTTTCCCATGCTCTCTTTGATAGAACTTGAGAGTCCAATAAGAATGGTCTTGAGAGCCAATGCATCATTCTTCTTCTCTTCCCTTTGAGTTGCAAACTTTGACTTGTTCTTCAAAGGTACTGATCCACCAATAGCTTCTTTCCAAACACTTGCTCCTATTTCCTTCAAATTCACCTTCATTTCTATTCCCCATGTAGAATAGTTTTCCTAATCAAGGATTGGAACTTTGTCATCCATTTGTGTGTCCATGGATTTCCTACAAGATTTTTAAGTCTTATAGTAAAGGTTTTCTCTGGCACCAATTGTTGGACACACTGACCACACTGAGAGGGGGGGTGAATCAGTGTAGGGCTCTTTTTAAAACTTCCCCTTCACAAAACTCCTTAGTTAGAAATCACCAATTACTCATCACTTATTGCTATCATTTATGACCTGTTAAATGTGAACATACATCAACAACATATAACAACAACCAATATCATCAATAAGTTATCACCACAAGGAAAACAAAGAACACAATATGTATGTTCAATTTTCTTTTTATTATGGACTACAATCCTTGGGTTATAAGCAACAACTAAATAGAGTTACAACTCCACAAGAGCACCAACTCTACAATGCAAGACTCAACTTACACAACTCAACACCAACTGAGAAGAGGAATCAATCCTCAACAAATACCAATCTGTCAACAGGTACGTGACCTGTCAGTAGTGCATCACACGTATGTGCATGTCCTACCAGTGGTACAGCTTGTGTATGCACGCGACCAATATGTACTACAACCTGCGTATGCCTTCTGAGTAATTAGGGTTTTCTTTCTATGAAAAAATCAGATCCTTTGCAGCCTTTAGTCACATCTACTTCTGTCTTTCATTGTCCAATCACAACACATCTATTCTCTCCCACAACTTACTCATGCTCCTCAACCATACAATATGAATGCTACTTTATCATGTATAAGAAATCAATATACTATGGCAATCATATCAGTACTGAACCATAAGAGTGATGATCACTCTATTAATCAACCAACATAACCATATCACAACAACCATACCAAGAATGCCTTAAGCATTCATCATACAAGAAGCAAGAGTATCCATCAAGACAACTATGTAACAATACCAGAGTTTCTATGGCAAATATGAGCCCATATAATGAAGATCTGGAACTTCTTCAGACTTAAAGAAACTGGAATCAACTCACACTCAAGTCTCCATGACTTCATCCAACTATACACGCTCTGTCCCATTGCTGCTCGTGTACTCCTTCAGAAACTAGGGTTTCTGAACTTCCAAAAATTTCGTCGTCATGATCTCAGACTTACAGAAACTTTGATGTGTACATGAGATCCTCCAGTCAATATCTCTCTCATAATAGATCTTCAAGCTATTCTCAAGAGATGATTTTCACAAGAGACCCTTTCTTCTTATTTATACTCTCCAAGTAGCTTCCTTAGAAGCATCTTCTAG